>OX463847.1:30083379-30311730 GCA_949825065.1 Odontocerum albicorne | reverse complement strand
GTATGTATATCACAAAATATTACCAAATTTTACCAAGTAGACTTACGTAATTGTCGAAAACTTGTTTTATAGTGGTCAAGAACTTAGATTTGTTTTTAGTGAAACAACGCTTACATAGAACGAGAAAATAATTGGATTTTTAGAGAATTTAATGAATGATCTTGAGATATAGAAAACACACGGGCTCACTAGTAGAACGAGATGCAAGTTGTATTTGATAATATTATATGATCATGCTAAGTTTTTAGGTCTTGTTACATTTCTTGAATCTTTCTTCCTACTCGAATTGATCTATCCGTAAATTTTTCATAATTTATTCTTCATATTTTGTCAAACAATTCCAACGCCTCTTTCTTTACAAAACATATTCATCAATTCTCATTGTTTCCAATTGTCCTCATTCCTTATTCTATCATACACCTTTTTCCTGCTCATTCTATGTTATTTTCGCATGTATAGTATACCAAATGTTGAGTGATTATTTATTAATATTAAATATTGAACCGGAAAGTATCAAAATCTGCTTAGATCCACGCTAGTATTTCGGTGCCGACTTTAATGAAAGGGTGTGAAACGTGGTCGTAAAAAATAACTGTTAAGGGCTGAGAAAATGAAAAGCACTCTGAGATGGTTAAGGGATGTGGAACGAATAAGTAAATTCACGAAATAAATATACTGTGAAAATGTGAGTGCAAGGTGTGAGTAGTGAATTTACCTTAGAAAGTGGGATTGGATCAAGTGAATGATATTTTAAAAGAAGAAAATGTAGAAAATCAGAGAAATCGAAAGGGTTGTTTAATAAGATGTATGTATGAAAAGATATGAATTATGTGAAGCGAATTAGGAAAGTTTGGGTTCAAAATTAGGAAAAACATGTGGATTTGTGATTCATATTCGTATATTTGAAATTTATTATAATAGTATAAGTTAATATTGGAACAGAAAGTTAAGATTAATAATTTTAAACATATATGTACAAGTAAGTATGTACAAAAAGGCCCAATTCACATTTTACCTGTTACAAGTTATTTGAGAAAACAGAAAAAAATCATATCACTTATGACATGACAATATGTGCTTGCGTGACATTTTTTAAGACGGAATTTTAACATGAAATACACATTTTAATTACTTGATATGTTTGCATCAAAGGACTTTGTAACTCTCCTCTATGGAATGGAGACGTGAACAACGAACCAAGGAGCATCACGAAGGATCAAGGCTTTTGAATGTAGATATGTAGATATAAAGACGAATCCTCAGGATTCTCTGGACAGATGTACAAGATCTGTTAAGAGAGTCTTGTGAAAGGGATAACGTATAATGAAGAGTGTGTATAAGGACAAGAATTGCTTAAAAATATGAAGATTTATAAATGTGGTATGTCGGTCATATAATGAGACGCAAAATCCACTTATATGGTATATCCATACAAAACTTCGCAACCTTATATCGCTAGTAATAAATGGTTGTCTCGAGTTTCTTCATTAAACCTCAGTTTAATGAAGAAACTCTCCTGCTATTTTTTTCTGTTTTTTAGCCTTTCAACTAAATACCTTTTTATAGACTGTTTCTGTATTTTTTTTTATTTATTCGACATTTCGAATGAACTATATATAATGTTTGGGTGCTTTTTACAAATGGACGTTTATTCGCCAAAAAGTTGCAATTATTATTAGTTAAAATAAAAAAAAAACAATTATATAATTATATTATCACATATTTTTTATAAAGAAATCTCCTTAAATGTTAACCACCTAAGGTGAAGTTAAATTTGATGGCAATACCATCCACGTTATTGCATGGGACAAAGTTAGCTAAAATGTTTGTCTACGGTTTAATTTTAACCTGAGAAATTACGATCATATCACTTCATTCCAGGAGACTCTGAACTGGTTGAAGGTGAGAAATGGACACCAAATGTACATACTATCTCTATTATATATAGTATAACATCCTTAACTGCCCCCCCCTTGTCTTGCCGATTTTTTTCAACATCTTTCCGATCACGGAATTGCGCTACGTTCAGACGTAGATTCTTTATTGGTCTTCGCAGTGCACCGCTCTTCTTTATTTTTACGTCATCTTTTACTGTCCATGCAGTGAGACTCTGGAACCAGTTTCAAACCAATGTTACTCTCGCTCCGTCTTTTGCATTCTTTAAGAAGCAACTGAAAAAAAACTCTTAATTTCTAGTCAGTAATACAACGTTTTTCATTCCTGATTTTTCTTTCCATTCCACCATTCCTTCATTTTAATTTGATTAATGATATCTCACTATAGTATATATGAAAAGGAATGTTCGGGTGATTGTCGTCTTTGTGGGGTTCATGGGCGTATGCTCACGTATATGTTCATGGATTTCTTGAGGATGGATAGCTATTTGAATGTTTTTTTGCAACCATGTAACTTGCTTAATTTACTTTTGTCTAGTTGGTTAAAAGACATTGCCGCCTGGCAATAAACCCGCCAGGCTGTATTTACAATGAAGTGTTAAATAAATAATAGTAAGTTCCCCTCTAGTGCAATCTATATTAGATACTGAAAATATTACTTTTAATATAATGCCAATTTCTTATAAGTTTCACAAACCAATTTAACGTCCAATAATATTTTTTAGTAAGAAATACTTATTTAGATTTAAACATGAATTCTCATTATTTCAAGTAACATAACTTGATCGTAAAATGGTAGATAAGGTCTTAATTGAGAACATTTTCTAAGAATTACTTAAAGGGTGTGATTCGTTGTTATAACCGGACTTTTATGAGCGTTATTTACCAATATATTCTGGTATTTCAGAATGGCTCACTTTTATTATCGCACCCTTTCTGTTGTAAATTACTACTACCATATAAATTTTTAATATCTTTTTATACGTTGTACTTCTAGGAAATAATTTTCTAACATCAGTTGCTGATATTCTACAGAACGATTACATTTGTAACAATCACAACATATGTAATAAAAGTTTTGCAATTAAAATCTCCATTTTATTGTATAATTTCTAGTTATTATTTTTATAGTCTAATAATTTTATGGTACATGCATTACAAAATTATTGCTCCTTACTTGGAATAAAAGTAATGCATAAATTCTAGAAAAGTTGAATTACATAAATTCAGATTATCAAGCGCTAGAAAGTTTACCAAAAGTTAACAAGAGTAATTTTCCCAAATGTATTGTGTTGCCCTTTTTGTATACAATACGGCATGGCGGGCTAATTGGCATGTGGCAATCTCTTCTAACCAACCAGTTGGAGAATGAAATGGCTTTACGTGAAAACCAAATTGATAACCTTTTTCAATCTATTTTCCAATGGGAAACAAACTGTTAGCCCCGTTTTGGAAGACAAGTAGGGGTTTAACCGTTGTAACAATATTTAATCAGAATATTTTGGCTGATAGAAAATTTTGCTATATTTGAAAACTTTTCATAAATTAAAGTTTAACTGAGGATCAAATTAAATTATCTCAGTTTTATATTGACACTGTCGGTACTCTATACCATTTTATGAACATACATATATACGAGTACAATACAAAAATAAGTCCTTATCTTTCAATAGTTTAATAAATAATATCAAACATATTTATACAGATTTTTGTAGTAAATTGTGTAGCGTTTTGTTCCTACTGTAAGTTTTGTAGTAAATTGTGTAGCTTTTTATTCCTACTGTAAGTTTTGTAGTAAATTGTGTAGCTTTTTGTTCCTATTGTAAGTTTTGTAGTAAATTGTGTAGCTTTTTGTTCCTACTGTAAGTTTTGTAGTAAATTGTGTAGCTTTTTGTTCCTACTGTAAGTTTTTACAGTAGTGTTTATATATTTTTTTACCTGGAACTTATCGGTATAAGAAAATGACTCATTCTTAAAGCACACGAGTAGTATTGTTTTATAACTCAACCGAGAAATTATACATAACGCTATGGGACCTTAAGGCTGTTTGTTTTTCTTTACAAACGTGGAGATTTGAACATATTGAAAAGCGTGGTCGGGAGATAATATTGAATTTATCCAGTAATCGAGCATTTGGTTTTAGAATCACTGTATTTAAACTCCATTTGTCTTCTTCTTCTTCATCTTATTTTAGTCCTGTTGGCCTGTTATGGTCCTGCATCATTGTTTGCCTCTTGTGACGTCGACTGCCAGCTGTCTTTCCATCTTTTCGGAGGTCGTCCTGGAGGTCTGCTTGCTAGGGGGATACTGCCCCTGGCCATTCTTACGGCTCTTGGTTCCACCATTCTGGATACGTGTTCGTTCCAGAACCTTCTTCTCTGTCGTCCCCATCTGACAATATCTTCAACTTCGCACGTCCTTCGGATTTCTGTGCTTCGTACTCTATCACGAAGGGTTTTGCCAGCGATACTCCTGAGTACCTTCATTACGCTGGTTCGAAGGAGATTTTTGGTTCTGACAGTGTCGGCTCTGGACTCTATGCTGTATGTCATTATGCGGCGGACACAGGTCTTGTATATCCTCACCTTGCATTGGATGAGGATATACAAAACCTGTGTCCATTTATCAATTCATTTTTTTTAAATCCTTTGCACATTACAGGTTTCCTTAATTCGTACAAGGACCAAACATAACAAATACAAAAAAACCTGTATAAAATAATTGAAAATTTAAAGACTTGTTTGATACAAACAATAGTAAAAACGTATATGCAATACAAAAACACAGTGTCAAAATATAGCATGTTAAATAATATTAAAAATTAAATGATTTCAAGTATTACACTAAATTTAAGAGTTTTTTTCAGAACGAGGTGAGCGACATATGAAACACGTCTATATGAAGACACACACGGTTTTTGTGGTTGTGTGAAAGTGTGATTTCTCTACCTACCGGTATTTCCAAAGGCAGTTGGTTCAAATATAAGTTGATGGAATAATCTATGGGTGCATTGTCATAAATAATTATCTGGAACATAAAAGTCGGCACGGAACTCGCGGTTCATAATTGTACGTATTGGTAACTCTACTGCAAGTGAATGAAAAAACAACACATGCACGTACTCGGCACGTGAGAGCCTTGTTACTTGACACGCTCACCGGAATGGGACCCATTTTTTTTGGGTGCGATCTGTCGAGACATCGGATGGAAGTCAAGCGCTTTGTCAATAAGGGCATGGAGGGAGGTATCACTAGTGAATTATTAACTCTCAAAAGTTTTTTTAGTTAACACTTTAAGATCCGATCAAAGTCAAGACAACCTTTTTCAAATACCTGGCTGATTTTTGAGGAATGATTATTTTTGCGAAGGGTTTACTAACATTGTTATATCTAAGTATTAAGAATATTGTAATGTAAATATTTTAATAATTTAGTTTAATTTGGTAATTCTGCTAACATTTTAATAATTTAGTTTAATGTGGTAATTTTGCATTTTTCTTTGTAGAGAACGACATCACACTCAGGAGGATCCTGCTAATTTCTTATTCTATTTGAACCTGGATACTTCAGATTCCAGACTGAAGATTCCAGATTAACACGTCTTCAAGAATCTGGCATTACACTTCACACGGATGACGCGATGTCTGAATATCCATCGTAAATAAATTCTTGCATATTTTCATTATCTTTATGTATCCATATTAGAAAGCAGAAATCAAGAGGCTATCGTTTAAAGGTTGAATTGTTTACAAAACTGCTTACGAGATGCCAGTTATACTCGTATGTTCTTTTTTAAGGTATCGATCACGTGAAAACACGTGAATGGGGACTCAATGTAAATCTAGATGTTCAGGTTAAAACAAGGGATCGGGATACAAAGTGTAATAATGCCAAGAATAAATACATCAGATCGCCACATATCGTAGCAAAAAAACATAGCAAGATATACAAATGTTTTTAAAAGTGGTGCCGCTTACAGAAAATATACTATTTTATTCAGTACGTACCCTTTCTCGCTTGATTTCTCTTTACATTACTATTGTATTTAAAATCAACAGTATAATATTCAAAGACAGTAATAAATAATTGAAATACGTGATGTTTTATTGCAAATGATTTTAACGTAGCATGTTAAATTTCATGGCTATGTGAATTTCTTCATTTTATTCAGCATATATTATACATTATGCTGGTCTCATCATGTTAAGAGTACCGCTGTTGATGGTTATTTCGAAATGTTTACTGAGGCTGCGTTGCATGCCTTTGTAGCTCGACCATTATCAAGATTAATGGCTGCGCAAGATGGCATTTATATGACAAAATTTTAAATCCTACATGGCACTTGACGAATCTATAAAATGTTTTAACCTTTATATATACGAGGGTCATCCAGAAAGTAAGGTTACAACATTTATGTAGGATCGAAAAATGCTTGTATTTAATTGAAATTCACAGGATACTTCAAAAATATATATAAACTATTTTTCAACGTAATTGCCGTTGAGATCGAGACATTTCTGTAGTCGGGGCACCAGCTTTTGTATGCCAGTGTCATAGACCTCCGCCGCCAGCTCTTTCAGCCACTTCTTCACAACTTCCTCGACCTCCTGATCGTTGGAAAATTATTGAGGTGTAGTGACCCACCCATGTCTCATTCCCCGTCACGATAAAGGCCAGAAAAGCTTCTCCTTCCTGTGCAAAACGATCCAAAAATTCACGTGCGGTGGTCATGCGATTTTGACGGTGTTCCGGTGTGAGCATTCTGGGCACCCATCTCGCACACAACTTCTTGTAACCAAGTTTTTTCGACACAATATTACCAAGGAGACTTCGAGAAATGTCAGGAAATTTTTCGTGAAGGTCGTCAAGCGTCACACGGTGGTCATTTCGAACTTGTTCTTCAATTTTTTGCACAAATTCGTCAGAAATCACTGCCTTGCCTCGTCGTGAGTATTAGTACGGCCTGCTCTGAACAACCTTATCCACTTCATGACATGTTGTTGACTCATCACATTACTACCATAAACTTCCACGAGCTTCCAATAGATATTCGCGGCGGTATTGTTCTGCAAAGTCAAAAAACGGATGACCGCGCGGGTCTCGCACGGACGAGAGGCGGCGGGAGGCCGCGACGACCTCTCCATTGGAAGAATTTACTGTGACTGAACAAAATGACTGACAAACACACAGGACCAAACAAACTGACTGTTAGGATCCCCCCTACACGCCAGGTGCGCCAACTTCGAAACAAAAAATTTCCCCCGGCCTCAGGAGCTCTTGTAACCTTAGTTTCTGGATGACCCTCGTATATATAAAATAATATTATAAATACCGCAGTTATATTGAATGAATGAAGGTGGAGAGACAACTTATACAATATCTAAATGTTAATGTAAATCTCTGTGGTCCATTTAGTAAGATGTTTGACTTCCCCCTGGGGAGTTCATGTTCAATTCTGGATGGTATTCTTAAATATTTTTTTGTTAAGATTTTTAAATTTTTCTATTTAAAAAAATAGCAAGTCCAATAGGGCGTGTAAAGAAAAAACCAAAACATATTTGAAGAACACTACCCCTAGTTAGTAGTAACAAGTATATTGACTCAACGATGAAAGGCATAATTTTTAAAACACTTGAATATATCACTTTACAAAAGTGTTTCCAAAACTTTTGGATGAACACTCCCTTGGATCATTTTACAATAAGTCAATGCATCCTAGTTCAAAATTAGGTATTTTAATTCTTGCAACGTGGAGAAGTTAACAAAACACGTTCAAAATTGTGTACGTTATAAAATTATTAATAACTAAAACGATTTCATATTCAGGAATTAATATAAAAACACTATTATATTATGTGCCCTTTGAAATTTTCACGAGTTCTTCTATATTTAATTGTGGTTCTGTAATAAAGCGTCTCAATTCCACCTGATTTTTTTTATAAGTATATAAATTACCACGTTGAAACATGTTTCAACGAGATACAAAGATGGAAAGGCTATGAATGAAAACATTTGTAAGACGAATGGCGTTTACAAGCGACCTATACGATTAGGCGAGATTATTTTTATCACTGGAATATTTAATAAATACCATAATGATTTTCTTGACAATTCTAACGTATCTCTAATATTTTTTTAAACCTCAATGCCCCCTTAAACTTAAAATCGCTCTCAGAGGGGTAATGACACCCCCGTCAAATATATCTACCTTAAAGTATGCCAGTTATTTATGGAGACGTCAAAAAAATGGATGCTAAAGATGTAATAACATTATTAACGTCCAGTCTGGGTGTGATGATGGTAAAAACGGTCATCTCAGTTATTACGGTCTATTAGTGAAATATGTGTGTTGTTCTAGGCATTTATTACGGGTTGTATAAGATTACAGTGTATAACTAATAAAATTGTAGTATGTTAAGCATATTCCAACAATTTATTCACGGTGCTGGTAGCGACTGCCTGTCTAAGTTGACTTTATGATGATGACGTTATATGATGACGTTTTACCATCAATCATCTGCTTAATCCTGTTGTATTTATATAGCAATAGCACAAAGCCTAATAATCTCAAAGATTATTTACAGTATGATGATATAAATACTTAAATGTTTGCACTATACAAAAACTGACTTTATTTTTCAAAAGCAATACAACTCTCTATTCATGCACACAGCCTTTTTTATTCATATTTATACATCGCATCAAACATGATCTTCTGCTTTTTTTCTACTTACATTTTCGTTTTTTAAAATCTCCCCAATTTTCTCATCTCTTGTTTTAAATTTTTAGCTTCTTATTTTCTCAATGTGTCTAAGCCCTTTAAATATTCCTATATCATTTATTATGTTTACCCCACAGGAAACCAAGCATCAAACAGACTCCCAAAGAAATGGAACTAGCATTCCACATCTTATGAATATTGCAGAAAAAAAAAACAAATTAAGGATCCACTACAAGGTGAAGACGAATATGAAGGATTTTCCTTTTTAAATAAATTATTTTCTCACTTCTACATACTACGATGTTGGTTATATCTCGACTTATTTTCATATACCAATTTATTTTTACCAACTACAAATTATAAAAAGGTTTTCATGTAAAAAATACACTCTTGAAAAAGAGAACCTGGAAGTCCTGCTTAATGGAACATTTATTTATCCTTGAGAGATGATACAAATATTTCAGAAAATATCAACGGTAGGTTAAGCGCAGAACTTCTCTGACAAAATTAACTATGAATTTGAAGTGTTGATTAAATTACTATTCACGCCAAACAAAGGTAAAATAAATAATGGAAAAAGATCATAAATTTTAAACTTGTATTATTTGGAATAGGGTGGGTATGAGAAAGGTTTTTATTTACGGTTTTGAACAATGCAATATTTTGTAAAATATACATTTATATTACATCAAACAACACTAAGTTGTTTCATACTAATCATCATACGTTTTAAATAATGTTTGTTGTCTTATTTTTAATGAGAATATTTCTTATTTATTCAAGTCAGTGACTTATAAACATTATTGGTATATTTCAATACATACATCGTTTGATATAAAAAAATACAGTTTCATATTCCAAGACTAATTTTAACTTCAAAACTAATTTTAAAAATAAATTATTTAAGGATGAAAAATATTTTTTATCTCATAAGAATAAAAAGATATGATTAAAATCAACATTCTGGATTAATTTAATTGGTTTGCCATTTCAAAATAACAATTATCAAACCAGTTCTGAAGAATCTTTTTTGTATTTTTTACCAAATGTTAACAAGATTCGATTTCACATCTCATTAGTGCATCCACCATGACAGAAATGAATTAATGATAAATTATTGATAAGACGATTTAATTAAAATTATTTTAGTACTAAGTGATGTAGATAAGTGGCATCCATATATAATCAAAAGTATTCGCGGCTCTTTTGAAAATATTTATAAAATGTATCCAAGTGTTTGATAAATATTTTTTAATAAAATCTTTGAAAATGTGTTTTTTTCATTCTCATGTTAGATATGATTATCATGCGAACTGGTTTTTCGGAAACGTTGAAGAGCTTAGCTGAAAGACATTGTCTTGAACTTCATTGACTGACTTTTTGGGATTTGTATAATTTAATTAGGCACGAAATTCACGGTTTGTCAGTCATAGCACGTGTTAGTAAAACTATTCCACACGTTAAACTGTAATAAAATTTGCACACGTTTAATGCACGTAATATTGTTAGTAGACAAACTCTTACTTAACTGAGATATTTTATTTTATTCGTGCCTAACGCAAATCGAGCCCGAAGCCCCCGAGTAGAAGTCAAGCGTCTTACCAACTAGTTCACAGCGGTTGCCACGGTGGTTTGAAGACAGTGATTGTAAAGGATATTCTTATTATTTTTTTGTTATTGTTTTTCGACAGAAAAAAACTTAAAATATCTAAATTTGAAGAAGACTAGTCTTAAATTTAATATTTTACTTGCTCAGCTAGTGATCATCCACGATACCTTAGAGCTGGTTGAAGTTTTAAAAAATGATTTTTTATAGAGTTTTTTTATTTATTGATTATATAGTTAAATTACTCGTGTCATAAACACGAAAATAAATTGACAACAAATATTATATTTAAAAAAAAATTTTTTCACTTATTTATAATACATTCAAATGACTCATTATCAAAGATTATTTTTATTTATTTATCACTTTATTCTAAAAACAATTTGCCGGACTTATTGCCAGGTCGCTATATCTTCCAATCAACCCGATAAAAGTTAAGAAAGGAAGACATTATCGAAAAAAATATTCAAATGAATATTCATTCATCTTTACAATATTTATGGATAATATATGGTACACAATAAAAGAGAGATATCATCAATCAAAGGAAAAAGGATGGTGGAGAGGAAAGAAAAATCAGGAATGAAACACGTTATATTACTGACTTAAAATTAACCAGTAACAAATATATATACACGTCTCAGTAAACCATTAGAGAATACCTTTTGAAACGAGCTTTTTATAATGGGAAACAATTTTTTTTCAAATTAAAAAAGGCGTGAAATTCTATTCTAATTATAAAAAGGTTACTAAACCTCGTAGTCAAGGATCTCCTCGCCAATTCAATGTCAATTTAGATAACAGTTTTTTAAAGTGAGTGACCTGCTGCACACCAGCAAACTCACCGGCCAAACCGCTGTACTTGATCTGATGGCACACTGAAGTGAGACGATTGGAGCCCACCGGTGTGTTTTTTCCCTCTTTTTTTAAATAATTGATAGAACCGAAGTCATAGATATCCTTATACCCTCGAATACTTGCCGGGAAATGTCTTCGAGTGGAGTAGTAGGGTTTGAACCGACGACCTTCCGTACAGAAGTTAAGTGCGTTACCACGCGACCATGGACCTCATAAATATAAATATACGAGTAGTACAATGTTAACAGGAACAATGATACGCATGATCTCTGTGAAGTGACTCAGTTAAACCTATAATGTGTGTTAAGGTGTTTAATCCTCAATGTATCCACCAAGATGTGTGTTAACGTGTTTAATCCTCAATGTATCCACCAAGATGTGTGTTAACGTGTTTAATCCTCAATGTATCCACCAAGATGTGTGTTAACGTGTTTAATCCTCAATGTATCCACCAAGATGTGTGTTAACGTGTTTAATCCTCAATGTATCCACCAAGATGTGTGTTAACGTGTTTAATCCTCAATGTATCCACCAAGATGGGGAAAATGTTGATATCGGAAAATATATTCAACCGTCAGTGTGTGTGTGTGTGTGTGTGTGTGTGTGTGTGTAAGTGGTAAAGCTCTGAAAAGCTCAGTTCAACACCGAAATCTTAATTTACGATGGCGCAAATAATTCTAAACAAATGTTTGTAAATCAAAGAGTTTGCTTTTTTTTCGTTAGTAATTTGCACATATATACATATAAACATGTGTTTACATCTCTTCTTACACTTAAGAAGTAACATCCAAAGGATCCAATTTAGGTCCCCTACTATTCCTCATATTAATAGACGACATTCAAAATTCCATAAGTCACTCGACATGTTTATTGTTCGCTGACGACTTGAAAATATTCAAAAAGATCAATTCACCTCACGACTGTGCACAGTTACAACAGGACCTAGACTCCCTAGTCTCCTGGAGTGAGCAAAATCATCTTCTGTTCAACATTAACAAATGTGTCTGTGTATCTTATAGTCGATCGTTTTCACCAATCCACCATCAGTATACTATACAGGGAGTGGCACTAAACAGAGTTTCTGAATTCAAGGATTTGGGCGTAACCTTCGATGTCGGACTCACGTTCGTTAACCATGTCTCACGTTTGATATCGGACTGTTACAAACTACTCGGTTTTGTAATGAGAATATCAAGAGAATTTAACAGCACCGATATCCTCCGAAACTTATATAATTATCTAATTAGAACCAAATTAGAGTATGCATCTACGGTTTGGGCTCCTCACCAGCTCAAATACAAAAACAATATAGAACAAATACAAAAAAAATTCCTCAGATATCTATGGTACAGAACAAAGGGCGATTACCCAAAATATGCTCACCATGCCGAACTTCTCACGGTGTGTAACTATAGAAGCCTTGAAACAAGAAGGCAAGAATCCATTGCGATATTCCTAATAAAGGTTTTCCAAGGTTCCTTTAACTGTCCCGCGATTCTAGAAGCACTAAGTTTATATGTACCCAATAAATATATCCGTGCAAGGAATCACCCTCTGTTCTACATACCAACTTACAGGACGAATATCATGGCTAAACACTCAGTCACGCGTGGTATAGAGATATTGAACCAACTGAATGACACGGTTGATATATTCTCGGTACCGTCTAGCAGTATGAGAGTTCAGTCACGGATCTGCTACAGAGCAGTCGCTTGTTGCTAACATAACGCGATCTCACTGCAATCCGTTGCTAACGAACAAGTACAATACACGATTCTTCATATAGTGTCGCTTAAAGTTCACCGTCGCCGTTTTTGCCAGTGCGCATACTTTCCGCGCATCGTCGCTAAAACAGTGATAACAAGTGTCGTTCCCGGCCTCGCATGTGCACAAACAATAAACATTAAATTGACATTCCAATTGACATTCCACTCGTCCCAGACAGCTATTTAGATCAAATCGGTTTATTTTTTATATTAACTCGTGATAAGGAGCCGGCCTCCACAAATTCTTGGTGACATAATTTGTTCCGAGTGCCGGTCGATGCCAGAATTTCTTCTTCTTCATCGAGTAAGCCACTGACTGTTACTATCCTTCTTACCCTTTTACACTCTGAGGGCAGAGTTGAAGATCTGAAAAGGTCGACAGCTCTCCCCATCCTATCTTCATTTCATATTTCACATTACTCATCAAAACTTTAATTCTTTATTTATCACTGTTTGTGTTTCTACTCATCACACAATTATATTTATTTTTTCCACAGCTATATCCTACTTTTTATTGTCCACAATTATTCTTTCTATTTGTTCAATTCCTCCTATTAAGCAGCCATGAAGTCCGTCAAATCCGTCAAACCGAACTTCATCATTAAAACTCCACGCATCATTACTAGAAAAACTAGTTCCGAACCAACCGAAACGCCCGCATCCGTCCCCGTGACCTCGCCTATACCAGACCTCGCTAAGTCCCCGGACCGCTCAACATCCCCTGATCTGACCATCTCCACTTTCGAGGAAGCCTTCGAGCTCTTCAAGATGGAGACCACATCCAAAAAAGAGACAATGAAGATGGTAAAACTTCTTCGTGAACTCTTCAATAAAGGTGAGGTCTCGATTGAGGCCAAAAACCCTCCATCTATTTCACCCACTGTCTTGTCAGTGGTCCCTATCCCTATCACAACACCGCCGCGCCCCACCCCCACTTTTGACTCCCCACTTTCCCCGCCAATAATTATCATTCCGGATATTCCAGAAATGGACTGGCAATCTGTTGCCAAAAACCGTAAAAGGGCTCTTCAATCCCAAGAAAGCCCCCCCCTCGTCTGCCCCCAATCAGACCCGAAGCCAGCTGGTGCCACCGAGGCCCAAACCAGCAAAAAAATGAGAGGCCCACTCAGCCCTCCTCATCCCGCAGCCCCCGCCCCACCTCTAAATAATGACTCACGACCTCTACTTCAGATCAAAAAAGACCGCATCCCCCCCATCGTACTTCACAATTCCGCCAAATATGGAGACCTGAGAGCTAAACTCAGGTCTCAAAACATTCACTTCTCCTCGAAGGTGCAGCCCAATGGTGATCTTAAAATCACCACTGAAACCGTAGAGGCCTACCGCTCCCTAGTCCACATTACCGATTCTCTCGCCATTCCATACCACTCTTTCCATTTGGAGAGCGAGAAGCCCCTGCTAGCCGTCATCCGCGGCCTACCGACCCCTATCAGCGTCGAGGACATTTCAGATGAACTCAAATCACTCGATTATCCGGTTTTAAATGTGTATCGCATGAAAAACCGGAATCGAGTGGAACTCCCCATGGTCATCGTCAAGATGACAAGGGACTCTTCCGCAAAGCGCATCTTCACCGAACTCTACGGTGTACTCGATATTCGAGTCACAGTGGAGGAGCTGAACAAGCGCAAAGGCATGGGCCAGTGTCATCGATGCCAACAGTTCGCCCATTCCGCCGGCAACTGCCACGCCCCAGCCAACTGTGTGAAATGCGATAGAACGCATCACACATCTGAATGCAGGAAGCCCGCGGACACTCCCGCCACCTGCTGTAACTGCGGAGGCCCACACACGGCCAACTTTAGAGTCTGCCCACGCTTCCCCAAGAGCAACCTCCCTTCAATCGCTCCCCACCACCACTTCCAGACTCCGCAGCCCTTACGCCCCCTCATGGATGGCATCTACCAACGCCCCCTTATCGAACGCCCCCTCGGCAAACAACGCCACACGGCGATTCCCCAACGCCCCCCAGAGTGCATCGAAACCAGTCACTTCCAACGCGTCATACGCGAACGTCGCAACTCATCGCCCCCTATTATCAACATCTACACCCCAAAACTACATATTGCCCGCCGCCCCCCCCCAAATCGCGATCTCATTTTGAATAACTTAAAATCAGCCATCACCGAAGCCATGAACCTCCTCAACTACATCCAAGAACATGGCTCGCACCTATAAACCATCCCATATATCCACCGCGTTCTGGAATGCAAACGGTTCCCTCAGAACACATAAACAAGAGGTCAAGGATTTCCTTCTCGAGCACAACCTGGACGTGTTGCTGATAACGGAAACGCATCTCAAACCGAGCTACCGTTACAGCATCCGTAACTACTACTGCTACAGAGACGACCGCCTCATCGGCAGAAAAGGCGGCACCGCAACTCTCATCAAAAGCACAATAGACCACTGCCACATCCCCTCCCCTTCCACCGTCAACATAGAATCCACATGCGTAGTGGTGAACACCGCCAATCACGGCCCTCTTAAACTTTGCGCGACTTATCTTCCACCTACCTCCCCACTTGTCGAGTCTGAATTGGACTCATTCCTCGCAGATAATATCCCCACCATCATGGCGGGAGATCTAAATGCTAAACACCCCTTCTGGCACAGCCGCCCTTCCAACACTCACGGTAATAAACTTGACGAAATCTCCTCCCGGAAAAGATACTTCGTGGAAGGACCCACGTCTCCCACCCTCTATCCACTAATAGACAATCATCGCCCTGATGTCATCGACATCATTGTCCATAACGACATTCTCTATCAAACAGATCTCACGACTGTTCACCAGCTTCAATCCGATCACTACCCGGTATTACTTCAATTGACGGATGGCTTACCACCCTTCTCGCCCTCAGCCCCTCCGCGACACACCACCTCGTGGAGCGATTTCGCTATAAACGTCGACAGCAGCATCAAAATACCGACAACCTTCCCCGACACGAACTCCATAGACGCCGCTATAAATGACTTCACAACCACCATCAAATCCGCTCTCACATCCTCTTCAAAAGAGAGACCAGCCGATAAACCCGAACTTCCCCTTCCTCCACATATCAAAATACTGATTATGGAAAAAAACAAAACCAGAAAGTTGTGGCAAAACACAGCTGTCCCCTCTTACAAAACCGACTACAACAGATTAGTCAAAAAAATCAAACACCTCCTACAGCAACTCCGCAATGACAAATGGTCAGACTTCGTCGAGTCTCTCGAATACAATGATGGACTCAAATGGAAACTAACGCGTAGCCTTAGAAATACGCCCTCCCGACCCAGCTCTCTTCAAGGACCAAATGGCCCCGTTTTCTCTGCTCGCGACCGCGCAGAGACCTTTGCTGACTCTCTAGCTAATATCTTCTCGCCAAATGCAGACCTCTCTAACCCCCCTCACTCAATAATGGTCGACAACGCAGTTGCCGACATATTAAATGAGCAAACCCCCCCCACCACAGACTTCTTCTCACCGTTAGAAATTCAATCTATCATAAAAAATCTCATCAACAAAAAAGCCCCCGGCCCCGATAAAATCAATAATCTCACCTTGAAAAAACTTCCGAAAAAAGCCATTTACGCCCTTACCGCCATTTACAATGCCTGCCTTCGACATAAATTCTTTCCAACCCCATTCAAAAACGCCGACGTCATCATGTTCCCTAAACCGGGTAAAAGCCACGTTATCCCTGAAAATTACAGACCGATCAGTCTGCTCCCGACTCTAGGTAAAGTGCTCGAAAAATTAATCCTAGAACGTCTCTCGTTAGAAACTTACTCACGTAACATCATCCCAGATTCGCAACACGGATTTAGGCCATTACACTCTACCAACCATCAGCTTCTTCGCGTTGTAGAACACATCATCAAATACTTCAGCTCCAAAGGCCTCACGACCCTCCTTTCACTAGACGTGGCGAAAGCCTTCGACACAGTCTGGCTCAACGGACTCATATTCAAACTGCACAAGTCAGGTATTCCCCTCAGACTAGTGCAAATAATCGCATCATTCCTTGAAAATCGCTCCTATTCCGTCAAAATAGACGGTATAAACTCACCCCCTCGCCCCATTCTGGCAGGTGTGCCCCAAGGTGCACTGTTGTCCCCTATCCTGTATAACATATACACGAGCGATATGCCCCAATTTTCACGTACACATTGTATCACCGCGCAATACGCTGACGACACAGCCTTTCTCTCTTCATCGAAATATGAGTCCGTATCCCACAACAGACTGCAAGACTTCATTCCCATTCTGGAGCACTGGTGCACCAAATGGAAGATCAAAATAAATCCCACCAAAAGCACAGCAGTCCGCTTCTCACGCAGATACATCAAACCCATCAGAACTCTTAAACTCTTCGGCCAGAGCGTCCCATGGTCAAAACACGTAAAATACCTAGGCCTCACATTAGACAGTAGACTTTCGTGGCATAAACACGCCCTCAATATCAAATCAAAAGCTCACGGAACACTCAAATCATTATTTCCCTTGATCAGTAAATACAGCAAACTTAGCACGCGCACTAAACTCCACCTATATAAAGCGATCGTCAGACCGCAACTGACATACGCCCTTCCGGTCTGGGGCCACGCGAAGAAAACAACGCTACATCACATTCAGATCATTCAAAACAAAGCCCTCCGCATAATTTTAAAAGCACCCTACATCGTCCGTAATTCAAGACTCCACGCAGATACCAAACTACATACTATCCCCGAACATATGCGCGCTCTGGCCGAAAGGTTCTACAGCTCTATATCCCGTCATCCCAACCCAGTCATAAAAGCCTTAGATAACTACAACGCGAACACCAGTTACAGACACACTCGTCCGAAATCAATATTGCGAAACATCCCCCCGACCCCTCCCTCTTTAACTCTAATCATCCCCCCAAATGACCTTCCGATTATCACTCTGAACACCCCATCATCGATAATTCCTCCGGCAGACAGTTTACCCCTATAGGCAACCGCATTTCTCACCTTCAATAAACATTTTCTACACCTTAATATATTTATAAAAGTCACACACATTTCCCCACTCATTTACTTATCTACATATACTATATTCATTCTTATAATTTATTCACAATTCATTTTTTCATTTTTTTTTTTTTTTTTTTTTTTTTTTTCACCCATTCAATATAAAACAGTGTGTGACGACACAAATTTATGTATATTTGTATTTAATATTATGTATATATCATCATATTTATATATGTATTTAATCGTTTATAATTTCTCATAATCATTCATAAAATCAAAACAATTACCACAAACCTATCCTTTCCCGATTCCCAAAAAGATCCAAAAATTTCCAATAAATATCTTAACAGTCAGAACTTATCCGATGAAGGAGTAAGGTGTCCTACCATCGGACCGAAACTCCGAACAAGCTATCCATCACTTGTTTAGCAGTATGAGAAGAATCCTGGCTGATATTATTCCTAACGAATAAGCTAACGCTAGAAGCAAACCCTCTTTGTGTAACAGGAGAAATCCGTGCAAAGTGGATAAAAAAAAAAAAAAAAAAAAAAAAAAAAAAAAGTATATCCATTAGAAAAATATAGGGTAGAGCCATGTATAAAATCCACACTGTTTATAATTAAGGTATCACAAAAATATATTTGGACTCGCTCAACTATTAGGGAATTCTGGATTACTCTCGGATTGAGATACAACATTTACAACCTTAATATTCTAGAGAATTATTTGCAAACCGCGGGACATTTTCATACAACATTCTAATCATTCAACATTCTAATCTTTCATACAACAAACTAATTTGGTGGTACTAATAAACTATCTTCTACGCATTAAAAAACAAACCGCTCTTATAATGATATTATATTACATATTAAAAAACAAACCGCTCTTAAGATGATATTATATTACGTATTAAAAAACAAACCACCCTTAAGATGATATTATATTACGCATTAAAAAACAAACCGCTCTTAAGATGATATGATATTACGCATTAAAAAACAAACCGCCTTTAAGATGATATTATATTACGTATTAAAAAACAAACCATCCTTAAGATGATATTATATTACGCATTAAAACACAAACCGCTCTTAAGATGATATTATATTATGCATTAAAAAACAAACCATCCTTAAGATGATATTATATTACCAAATATGCAATCTATTTATTGTTATTGAATTAACTAATTTCATTTACGAGTATTATGGTATGCAAAATAATGAGCTTCATTACATTGCACCATTCAACATACTGGCTGGAATAAACTGTATTACTATTTTATTACACAATTTAATAAAAAAGATAAATTATGTTAGAATTGAGAACCAAACAGTTCAAACAGCTTTTTTCTAGTCACATTCTTTATGGCTGAGGCTCATGATCCCTTTGATGCACATTTCTCAAGCGCTCTTTCTCCGTGTCTCTGCACTCCGCAGTTTGCAAAGCAGCAGTAATAAAAATGCCAGTATCATCCACTACCTGGTTGTTATAACGAGTTGAGACTCAGCTTCCACCTCGCTTGCTTTCACCATGAGCCTCTCCAAGTTGTCATTTCCTTGGGAGCGATATTCCCGAAGATCTGCAGTATTCCTCTCAGACTCCAGTGAAGATTTGTTCCTGGATACCGAGCTAATCCTAAATGGAACACCTTCCTTCATAAATTATAACCATATATCCTGTGCAGAACCATTACCGTTTATTTCTGAAGCGGTGTTGGATTTATGTTAGCGATAAGTGAGACAGGAATGGAATTGAATTGTCCTAATGTTTCCTGTGTTTAATGGCTTTGTTTAATTTATATTCATATCACAGAAGCCTTATTATACTATTTCTTCATAATTGTCGATCTTTAGAATTATTTATATAATTTTATAAATTGTTAAATTCTCAAATATAGATAAGGGTTATTTTTTGACAAAGTCTTAAATTAGAAGATATAAGCTATTTTTGTTTTAAGCTTAACTGGAATAAAATGTATTATACACGTAATTACAATTTTGAAGAGCTAAAAGCAACATCATATTATTTTTTTAAAACTCTAAAAATGTATTGAATTTTATATATTATTTCACTTTTGTGGATATTATTTGATCAGTTCTTTTTCACGATTCTTGTCTTTGCCATTGTCTCGACATTTGTGGTTGGATTTCTTCGTAAGCAAGCGCTACTCTGATATATCATATGCTTTTGGTCCAGATACTCCTGGTTTCTCCAGACCATCATTATCCCCGTTGGATATAATTTTCTAGGTCATTTTCTGATTGTTATTATATTCAGGGTTCTTTTCACCAAACCATCATCTTTCTATCGCTTTGTGTGATAGTACGTTAACCTACTTTATTTTTTTTGGAATCGATGCTACGTAAAATTTTCCATAAATGTGATTGTATAGAATTTAGTCCGGTCTCCAAACACTGGTTCATCTTAGCATATCCAAAAAGTTGTTTCTCTTAATATTAAATCAATAATTTTAAATTTGAGTTTTCTTAAATTTGAAATTATTTTTAGTTATTATTTGTCGATCAATTAATGAAATTAGTTATTCATTTTTTTTTCATATTCTTTATAAATTGTTATTAAAGATTTTCCTTTCGTTCTATATCTGGAGCTATTAAACCATGTGGTCTTTGGTATTCAAGGGCTCACAGATAACAGACATTGGAAAAAGTCATTTAATGGCCATATATTGAAAAATGTTGACATACTTGATATAAATACAAGACATATTAGAATAAATGAGAGTAAAACAGAGTATCAAATCCCAAGGAATGCTGATTTTTTTAAAAAGGTTTCCAGTTTGGTTTTCACTTAAGACATCTTTCTGGTTGGTGGAAAAGATTTCCTCATGGCAATACGCCCCCCAGGTTGTACTCTATACAACGAAAGTATAATACAATACAAAACGTTCTTTCTTCTTGAATTACACAAAAATTTGTTTGTTTTTATTTTCTGCATCAATATTCAATACTTTTTTGTTGTATATATTAGAAAAAATTACTAAGAGAGTATACAAGTCAGAAGTGCAAGGAGTTCGTGGATGAGGTAGACTGAGAAAAAGGTGGTTGGACTAAATGGACCAGATTTTGAAAGAAGGTACAGTACCCGGCGGTAAATAATACACATCGGGCTTAAGAAAGAGACTGTCGGCGATAATCGGCTAGCTTCGGCTTTGTAGAGCGTCGTCTATGTCACTTGACAATGACTGAAAAATCGCGACGGAACACGTGTATGAAGGACCAGATATTGAAAGAAGGTACAGTACCAGGCGGTAAGTAATACACATCGGGCTTAAGAAAGACACTGTCGGTCATAATCGGCTAGCTTCGGCTTTGTAGAGCGTCGTCTATGTCGCTTGACAATGACCGACAAATCGCGACGGAACACGTGTATGAATGACAGAGACGACGCTCTACAAAGCCGAAGTTAGCCGATTATGGCCGACAGTCTCTTTCTTAAGTCTGATGTGTATTACTTACCACCGGGTACTGTAAAGTGTAAAGTATGAGTAGTAAAATATTGTGCATGACGAGATATATGAACAGGGAGGATGCGAAAGTTATGTGCTTGGATATAAAAGTTTGGAGGCCTGTTTTCTCTGCTTACCCCGTAAAGGATACAGCGTGATGATATGTATGTATGCATATGTAATAATATTGTTTTGAAAGTCCCTTGGGCGTAAATGTACTACAAATAAATAAATTATATTTAGATTCAAATGCACCACTCAATAATTTAATCGTCAAGAATGCCAAAATATTACTACTGACTATCATATATTTTACCGACACTGATGCGTGTCATCATATTTTAACCATTCAGACATCATATTTAAGTTAACTATTCAGACATATCAAGTAACTAATTTATTCTTGAAATTTGTTTCGCCATAGCAAAACAATAATTCTCGCTTAGTACTCATACTTGCCGCAAAAAAGATACCCTGAGGTCAAATTAAATATGTAAATCAGCATTACGTACTTTGATTTTGGATAAGAATCGGACAGTTCATCATGACTGGTTGAGCATAACCGTTTCGGAACAGGACTTTTCTTCGTTTGATTGTTTTATCGAAAACAGGACAAGATATCGTAAAAATCCTTTCTTTCGTTTACTTTTTTACGTGATTAAATAATAAATTTAAGATCGATTTACATGTACGCATATTATCTTGCTATTTTCATTTGGAGTTGATAAAGAGGACATTTTATTATCACGATATACTTCCTTCGTCTCTTCCCTATATAACACGCGCCGAATACGTGTACGAGTGTTGTTGCCTCGTCACGAGCGGTAGTATTGCTAACACGTCTAATGATGAATCGCAAGTCCGTATCAACTGAAGTTCGAAGCCTTGATTACTGGGTCTGAAGACAATATTGTTTCCCGATCACGTTCTTAAATATGTCCAAATTTCCGATTCGGATACATTGATGAGTACCGTACGAAATAAAATGGACTATTAAAACTTAAACTGAAAAAACCGAAGACAATATTATCCTCCGACCACGCTCTTACGATGCCCGAATTACCGATTCGGATACATTGATGAGAACCGTACAAAAAAAGAAAAATTTGTTATCAAAAAAGATTTATTTTTTATCTTGGACCTTGTCAATATCTGGTATTTCGGATACGTATTAATTTACATTAGCGCGCGAAAAAACATCTACGATAAAACGTTCTATTGAAAAAAATGCCGCGTCAATCAATAAACCGTGGCTTTGCGGAGAACGATCCCATTCTGAGGGCCTTTTCATATGATGAACAATGATTACTTTATTTCGGACCGAAAAACATAATTTTGAATTAGCTACGCAAAATTGCGGGCCAAACAATAAACTACAATTTGATTTTAAAAAGGCTTTTATGAATATGAATGTACCTTTGGTATTCAGCTATTATAATGTTATCAAAATATTGCTAAGCAATACTTAGTAAAAACCAAATAAAAAATTTAATTAAAAGAAAAATTTACCATAAAACATATTTTTAGTGTTTTTTTCACAATTACATCCAATACATAAAATACGATGATTTCCTTCATTGTTAATTTTTACAAATTTCCTTCGGAAAATGAGAACTCATAAATTGAACAGTAATTTCTCTTAGAAATAATATTATATAAAAAAAGTTTCATCGTAGAAATTCAGATTTGAAATAAGCTTAAGTTAAATAAAATAGAAATGCTTTATATGCAAACAATTTATTTGTGAAAAAAATATTATATTTAGAAACAAATACTATAAAGTAAACATTTAATTTAATTTTAGTTACATCAATTATTTTAATTAAATATAATTTATTTTAATTTAATAATTTTTTTTTTCTTCTTATAGTACCCTTCAATATATCCGAAATAATGTTTCCAGCTTGTAGAAGAGCGTGGCCGGGAGACTATATTTTTTTCTGCCCCAGTAAACGTGCCTTCGGGTTTTAGAGCCTCTGGAGTATGCACATAACTAACTTGGTCATTGAACTTGTTGGGAAAACTACCGCTCTGCGCGTGCGAGTATTGTTACCAGACGAATTCGTTTACCAGACTGGTGCCCTTTGTTTGGGTCACCATCGAGAATTGAACCATAAACCCCCGGGTGGATATCAAGAATGTTACTACGAGGCTACGGAGGTCGTCTTTTAATTTAATTGTTTGAATTAAATTTTGTTTCATTTCATTTGCTTTAATTTAATTTCATATATTTAAATTTATTTTTATTTAATATAGGTTAAACTCAATTACATCAAACAAAATGCATAATATAAGAAGAATTTAAACATATAAAAGTCTATTAATAATTGCAACAGTAGAAATTATCACTTATACTCGTACTTCGTTGTGAAGTGGCTCAGTTATGTCTAAAAAGTATATTAGAGAGATCGTTTCTCAATTTATCGTTCGAGATATATCGGGGTAATATTCGTTCAACAGGTCATTTCGTATACGAGTGGTGACCCTCTCAAAATAGCAGATCATGAATGCGGCGCCGACAACAATAATTGTTCACGATGACGATAATAACTATCCCGTACATTAAAATTTTTTGTCAATCGACAAGAGCTGGCTATTTTTCCTATAACTGATTTTTTAATGTATAAACAGGCACGTAGATCCCTTCTAAAGCCTAAAGCCTTATCTAAGCGTCTTTGTAGGCCAATCCTTGGCTCACTTTTGACGAAAGCTTCAAAGCCATCTACTAAGTCAACCAAACACTTCAATAAGTCTTTAGATAATTTTGAGCAGAATAATTTGCAAATTATAAAAAAACGTATTATTTATTATATTAAGGCTTTTAGGTTCCTATGTTCTTTAATTAATTTCATGTGAGTCCTGCATATTATTCCAATTAAGACAAACCTTTATACTATAGAAAATATCGAATATTACATTTATTATGAGAAAAAAGGATCATGGATTTAATATATGAAGCAGTCTTTATATTAAGAACTGTAATTACAAATTTAAAAAACACATAATGATTCCTTGAGAAGTAATTTTTCCCGCATGGTCATTAAACTAATTATTGATATTTTGCGCGAGGTTCCAGAGTTTCTCCTTGTTATAACGATAAATTCTTATTGCGTTCTCAAGGTCTTCTTCTTTTTTAACCTGTGAAAATATTACTTAAATCATTGTAAAAATTATGACGTTTCATTACACGTATATACAGTATAATCTTTATTATGCGAATGATTAGAAACAAAAGTATTTATTTTTTTGCAAGAAAAAAATGTAATAGGTAAATCATCTTTCCGTACCACTGTTTTTGATTTTTTTTGTTCTGATTTTATCTTTTTTTAATTTTTAAGCACAAAGTAACCACATATTTCATCTCTTATTGCTTTAGATCACGTTACCCTATCTGACACGACAGTATATAGAACTTTAATGGAAATAACTTGAACGTATGTAATCAATATAAGTCGCACCTGTTATATAATTATGTAGCAAAATCGTACAATTTAAATATTATCTTTCGATAGTATTGATTTGGGGGGTCCATTCCTTATAAATCAATACTTAAGAATGGCTAAGTTTGTAGTCTTATTTGTAAATTCCTGCCTTACGTAGACTACCGAAAAAGACTATTTGAAAATATATTGGTCGTATTCTCCTTGCTCCGCGATCACGTGGGGTGAAACTGTACCATAGGATGATTTATGTTTTGATTGAGTATTAATATATTTATTTCAATGACAAGTTATTTGACGTTTATAATTTCATAAAGCTTACTGATATTTAAAATCCAACTTTTCGGTCGGATAATCGCAGCTTTAAGTTAAGTGCGTCAAACTAAAATCGTTATGCATCTCAAGATGTTGCCAATCCAAGGCCAACTCGAAGGTATTATTTATTCCGCAAGTAATCACACTTTTGCATTTTTCTCCCAGTAACAGAGAAAAATGAGGCATCAATAGCCCAAGGGCATCACGAAGCTCGATAGAAATTGAAACTCAAAATAATAACATCAAAATTGCATTCATAGTATTTTTTTTAAATTAAGGAAACATATACAAATCTACATCAGATATTATTTTAATTAAATAATTGTAAAACCCCAATTACTTAAAGGAATTCAAATGTCTCGGAATATATTTGCAAAATATATTTTAAATTTGCCAAACTAATTTTTTTTAGAAAATTGGTTGTTATAGAATGAAAATATGGACCCTGAGGAAAAGGAAAGACTATATAATGAATGTTCTCGAGATTATTTGTTGGCACTTAATGCTTCGCATCCCATTGACTGATAGACGCACAAATCCAGGATCTACAGGTTATATTAATGGGTTATCAACGACATGCAGGAAGAGAATACTGTAAAACTATGAACATATTGTTAGAAGAGATGAACACAATTTAGAGAAGCTGGTAGTGACTGGCGGTGTTGATGGGCGGCGAGCAAAAGGACGTTCTCCAGAAAGTTGGATTTACCAAATCAAATAGATGATTAGTTCCACATTGAGTGCTAAACTCATTATGACTCAGAATTATTTGCTCAGTTCCAGACCAACAGGGAACCACCACGTGCGGCCTGAGCATCACGACTAAGAAGAAGAGTAGGGCTCATATTATGGACCAGTGAAGGGACAAGAATCTTACTGAGAACGAATCATAAACGGTATGATTTGATCTATGCCATACATTTAAGCATAACTATTAATATAGCCTAAGGAAACAACACGTCGAGATATGAGAACTCCTAATTTTTCAGAGCTGGCGAAATTACAAGGTTGTTCTCTATGGATACGTCAACTTCAATGTAATTCTCTCAAATTTTTCTTCATCTATGGATCATTGTTGATCAACCTACGTCATCGGCTGTTGAGGTTATTTTTGCTACTTACTTCTCAAACAGAACTAATGAAATCCCCTCCTCTGAAATATGGAATGACTATCTCGAAGAGCGTGTATTTTATTATATTTTAGGAAAAAAATAAACATTTAACCACATTTAAAAAAATTTATTTCTCAATTTACGCAATGCTTGCAGAATATGGATATTTCTAAGCTAGCCATGCGAATCATGTATCTTTTGAAGAAGGTAGAGGACAGGTATCTGTATTTATCTCTGTAACAGTGATGATTTTAATGACGACTGCCTGGAACAGCTGAATAAATGTTTGTCCGCTTGTCTCACCTATAATGCTTGGTTGACCGCTGTATCCTCCATGATGCTCGTCTCTTTCAAGGACATTGATGCCCCTCAGGGATGCCCCTTTTGCTCTGAATTGTAATGTGTATACGTTGATATTCCTCAGGAATGCCTGTGGTAAGTCCTAGATATTGTAATTTTAGCACTTTAATACCTCTAAAGAACTTTTTGTTTTTATACATCCCAGCCAACATATCGTCATCTCGTCCTCTATCCATCTAACTGAATCACTTGACATTCTTCTATAAATTCTCATCTCTAATGCTTCAAGGCGCCTGAGTATTGCTTTCATTCGTATGTAAGCTTCCATACCATATTGCGATACGGAGAAGACATAGCAACGCATCATTCGCATTCTTAATCCAATATTTTATAGGCTTGACTACGCAGCATTTTTTTCATGCGAATGTCTGTAGCTCGAGTTTGTTCTTTGTGACATTCGATTTCAATCGAAGGGTTCCAATTTTCTATTCAAGACATACATACGAGTATTTTATTTCATCTCCATCCGAACATATCGTTAAATTAAAGTAACTCTTCTGTTTTAAATTCTCACCTTTCTTTTATTTCAAGTTTTTCCAACCATCTCTTTCCGCTCTCTCCTCGGTCTAATTTTCGTCACTATTTATGTGTTGAAGACATTCTTATTTATTTTGTAACTGTTTCGCAACTCATTTTATGAGTATCATAATCATAATATTCACCCCATATAAATATTGAGGTAGACAAAGAGAACAGATATCAACTTTATTCAATACTGGTACAAATCTACAAATACAAGTCTTTCCAAATTTCTCGTACCTCCATCACTTTCATTCTTCTCGTAGAGATAACTGTTGTAAATCTTTTATCATTCATTATTTCTACGGGAATGAACCATTTTAATGCTCGTTTCTTTATCTAAATCCCTGCATCTTCTTTCAATCCATATTCCTTCCTAATGTCCTGATTTCGTATTCTGTAAACATAGTTTTTCCACACATTATACGCTACGCTCTCATCTCTACAACACTCATTCTCTATATATATATTTACCATCTTAAATAACCTCCCTTAATGTTGTTAATAATATACGTTTTAAACTAATATAAATCAGCTGTTTATCAACAAAGCATTGAAGATGAGATATACAAGTATAAAGCTTTCAAAAGATCTTAATGACGTAGTGAAATTTCCGAAAAACATACATAATAGCCTCGGTTTTAAAATCAGTTGAGTTACAGCCGAATGAAGGGTTTGGTTTTCCATTACGCTGCGAAATAAGAGATTCACGATTTTCAAAGTAATTATTACAGGTAACATCATGATATTACAAGTAACATCATGATATCGGATAACGATAACTGACATTGTTCATCAACCGTAGACTTTTGATGGAATCAATTATGACGTTAGAATATGAATGACAACCTGTGGGTCGCTATTTAAATTGAGGTTCTCATATATAATTCCACTTACGATGAATTCGATATTATTTTTATTTCATTTTCCTTTAGTATATCCAAAAGTATGACTGGGAGAAAACATTATGTTCAGCCCTATCAATCGATCATTCTTGTTTAGAACCACTGGATTAAGCACCGAACTAAGTCGGTTCGTCATCACACGTGCTGGAAATACTAATAATAATAAATGGACAATTTAAACACCCCTATTATTGACAGATTAAAAGTATTACACGGTACATATATATAAATTGATTATTAGGATAAGAATATAGTGGCTGCGGTCATTAAATTAGGTACTTCCCCGTATCTGCATAAATTAGAAAAAAAATGTTTAGTAAAAAAACCGCTGTAAACTTACCAAGAGAAGACGGAACTACGAGTACAAAGAAACCTCTGTAGATCTTCGATATGTGGTAGTAACACATTCGGCTTTAGGATAGTAAAATATGTTTTTTTAGTTTCCATCGTGAATCAAACCCGAAATTCTCGAGAAGAGATCAAGCATTTAAAATCTACGCCATGGAACGTTGTAGTGTGTAAGACGTTTGATTTCCAGGTCGTCAATGAAACGTTGATATTTGTATAATATAAAAACCGAATAACTCATATATTATTTTATATGTAGAACCCAACTCCAATATTAGTATATTAATAAACTTTAAAAATACATTTTCCCATGAAAACCTTATTAGTAACATTGCATAGTAAGGCGTTGTATACCAGAAAACTGAAAAATGAAATTTATATCAATCCATTTTTTTCATTTTCTTTTAGTATTTTCTCTCGATTAGTTTCTCTCACACAATTGGATGTTAAAGTTTATAATTTATGCCACAACTTCAGAAGTAAACCAATGGGTCTTCTTCTGTCTTTCCAGGAATTAATATATAAGACACTCTTCCATGGCGCGATTATAATCTGGACCACTTTACACGAACACAAGAGGGAATCAATGTTAACCCATCAATGCATTGCGTGATTACTGCATCCGTGGACCCATCTGAGACTATTCTAGGTGTACCACAATCTCTGTGGCAGGTCAAATCTTTGGAGAAGCATGTTAGGTTCACTTATAAGGTGGATATTTCCGATCGAGAACCAATTCCATCGCTACTCCTGGCTATCTGGGGAGTCAATAAGAAATTAGTGTCAATTGAACTTCTGAGAAAACAGAAATACTTATAGGACATCGTTTCAAAAAGTGGAAATGTAAGGTTGATTTTTATCAAGCAAATTTTAGTCGTATTTGTAAACTTCTTTTTTATCAAGCAAATTTTATTTACTTGATAAAAATTCGATTTTTATCAAGCAAATTTTAGTCGTATTTGAAAAAAAAGTTAAATCACTTATTTATTTATTTATTTAACACTTTTATTGCAATACAATCTGGCGGGTTTATTGCCAGGTGGCAATCTCTTCCAACCAACCAGACAAAAGTAAATGAAGCAAGTTACGTGGTCGCATAAATCATTCAAATGACTATCCATCCCCACGAAATCCATAAACATATACGCGAGAACATGCTCACGAACCCCACAAAATCATATTTTTTATGAATCACGAATATGATTATTAATAGTTTGTATTATTTTTTTCAATGTTTAAGTTTTTATTCCTACATAAGACTTCAATAGACACAAAAAAGTGTTTCCTGAATAAATGCAAAACAACACTAATCATTTTATTGGATATATTTAACAATACATTTCAAAAATAAAAAATAAACAAGTTTCAAAAAATAGGTATGAGTAAATTGTTTTGCAAACAATAAGATTTAATGCTGATTTTTTTACCCTAAGAAAATAGAAAACAAAACTAAAATTCTTGTGCTACAATGTTCAAGATACTTAGTGTAATGTATAACTAACTTGATGTATAATCCTAACAATTATTGTTCCATTTTTGTGTTATTGTTAACATACTATATTATACTTTTATTGGATTTGATCTTATTCGTGCACACTTTTATGATATTGTATATTTTTTATCAAATGTCTTAAAATTATGAATTGTTTTACATCTGATTTTTATATATTATATTTGTTAATTGCAAAACCCATAGAGTGGAAGAACTTTAAATAAATTGATTTTAAATAACCGATGTTCTGACATTTAATCCTACTCAGAGACTTTCCACAGTGACTTACGAGTAAGTAGCATACATACATTAGCTACATGTTTAAATAAATAATAATATTCAATGAGAGCTTACAATTTTTATAAAAGTTATATGTTAATTATTGTTGATTTAAATCTATTTGATAACTTTAAAATGTTTCTGCTAATTTAGCGATATGAAGAACTACAAATTATTCTTTCAAATCCTTCTACACGATGTTATTGTAACTCAAGTTTCGAGCTGAATTACTTCTATCGAGTTTTTCATGATTAAAAGTTAACTAAAAGAGTTCGAATCCCAAGTTGCGACTGTAAAATAGTAAGATTGAAATTTATAATGTAAAGAATTTGTTTGACTTCTACCCGAGGATACGATTTCCGACAGTGCCCAAAAAAAGCTGTCCCTGTTTGGTTAAAAAGTTCATGTATGAATGTTATTACTGGACATGTATAAATGTTGTATAGCCTCTTCACGTGCAGTATGGTTTTATAAACACGTCCAAAGACGAACTAAGAATTATATGTCTATTTAAGTGGTTATAAATCCAAAGGTCCAAGTTATAAAGCTGAAATTAGTAATGTCTCCCGATCATACTTTTTAATATATCCGAATCACCTGTTGGGATTGGTTGAAGTGTAACATACAAATGACCGATCAAAGTTTTTTTTTCATAAATAGCAATATAGATATACAAAAAGTAAAGCCCGAAACACTTAACATTTATTTTAATTCCATCAATAATATAAATAGTTAACTGTGATACTTAAGTATGGGGTGGTAAGATTTTGTCACAAAATATTCAGTTATCGCTTAGTGAAAACTCACTTTTTGTCAAAAAAAAAGTTACTTTAAAACAGTATATTTGATCAACTATTGAAAGAGTCATTTGAGAATCACTGACAACAAATTTAAACAAAAGCAATTTTCGACTCTTCAGTGAAGATACATATGTATTTTTTTCAACCGGGTATAAATAAGACATCCTAAATATATTCTGAAACATCATGAATATTAATATATTTTTTCTTTACTTTTCTTTAGCGAATATATTAAATTATGAAGGCTGAGGCAACGGGAAATGTCAGTTTGCGGAATATCAAAAGATTCATGACAGCTTAATATGCAAAATATTTTATTTCTTCTTGGAAACAAATCTCTTTCATTATCCAAGAAAGAAGAATTGAAATATGTATAACTCAGCAAATAAATATATTTTATACAAATGAGCCATAGAAATCATTAATGATATATATTAACTTTATAATTCAATAAATGAATAGTTTACTTAAAATATCATATGGACGCATACCTGTTCAATATGTGCGAAAAATATTGAGTCAATTTAATCACTATTTCATGGTTTGATTCCGTCTTGATAATTTTTCATTCCAAACGATTCTTAAAAACAATGTTATTTTTTTATAAATAGCTCAGAAGAAGGTAGAATGTGGATTAATTATTTGTTTGTAAATATTTAATAAGATAATTTGAAAATAAATAAAACAAAAAATTTAAATCTCAGCAGATTTATTAATTGTTTCCTATCAGTTAGACTTTGCAAAATCAAATTTTAAATACCCATCAAAACACTAATTTTGGCGTATCAACACTTCCGACATAACTTGACAGTCGATGTCTTACATAAAAGCTCGCACTATCTGTATTTTTTTTAGTTTTTCTTCAATTTTTAATTGTTTTCATTTAAAAGAGTGCATTCGATGTAATGTTTTATGCACAAATGCACGAATAAAACCTTTACTACAATAAATAAGACAATCATTTGTGTATCAAATGACTGTTGGTTTTAGTTTAATAAAATGTTAAAAATGATTTACTTAATGGATAAAAAAATAAGTTCAATATTCCAGACATACTTTTTCACGTTTGCCATACTTGTTCTTTACAATGTTTTTTTTTAGTGCACAGAGCTTTCCTAATAAGCTAACAGCTAAATCACTGATACTGACAGATAAGTACTAGATATCCAAAAACGAATTTACCTTGTTCTTATATTTATCTTTACGATCTCTAACTTCCTGCTAATAGTCAATTAGACTACTAAGATAAATAACCTCGAAAAAAATACCCACTGAAAACAGACGTCAATTAGCGGTCGGTCTTTTCAATTTGGGTATTTTCTGATTGTGATCACGATGCTCTTATCTGTGTTTTGTGACTTCATTCGTGAAATCGTTTTAATTAATAAGGCGAAACAACTATCGAAGAATATCAAGTGGGAATTAGAACCTTTTTTTTTTTTAATATTTAATGTATTTTTCAATACCCCCGAGATAATTTTAGTAAACCTTTTTTGTACAATTATTCTTAAACGATTACGGGTTGTTATTTGTTTAATATTTTTCTTATTCTTTCATTAGCGATCACCGGAGTAAAATAATCTATATCTTGAACATGACGTTTTAGCACCTCAACACTCCGTAATCCAGCCTACTTTCTGATGTTGTGAAGGCACGACGTTTGTCTTCTTCCGACACCTCTGCTACTATCAACCTTCCGATCAGTAATGACGTACAGGGGACCATACTTCTAACACGTAATACATGGCACAATCATGACATCTTACTAACTATGATATTACTAAGTAACTTAGGTTGTAGCTCTAATGGGTACATTGAAGTTACTGATTAAGTTCATGCGTGTTACTTTTTTCAAATACAATATTATAATAACCCTTTTTGGGGAGGTCTTATTAAAATGTATGATTGTATATGAATACTACACACATACACTACAATACACGAGCCGAATGAATGTGTTACTATCACATATCGGAAGATCTACTAAAGTTTCTTTGTATTTCATCTTCTCTTGGAAAATTTTCTTCGGTTTTTAGCTAAATATGTTATTCTAACGTGCTGCATGAGACACTTAAAAAACGTTAATACTCAGCACAACTGGGAGCAAACAGCAGCAGATACAACCAAATGGCGTGGAACTGTTACTTATTATCAGGCACCCAATAGTGAAAGAAGATGCCGACAAGTTGCAAACACTGAAGCTCCTTGCCCTATGTGTAACAAAATATGCCAATCACAAATTGGCTTACATGTTCGGTGGCACCAACGTCAGGTACCTGATCACCCACTTTGTATTGTGCCTTCTATTATACTCGTCACGGGTTATGTGCAATCATTTATGTTATTCTAAATACATGCAGATATGCTTAAGTACCTGATTTAATTACCGCAGCCACTATCCTATATTTACACTTAACTTATTCATATTTATTAATTTAATACTTTTCAACTTGCAATAATAGCGGGTTCGAGTACCGAATTGGAACGCCTTTAAGAGATTCCGCTTAATATATATAATAATTATTAATTTAATAATATATATATGTGTTATTATAATATTAATAATTGTATTATTATTATATTTTAATTAATTATAATATAATTAATTAATAATATAATATAATAATATTATTAATAATATAATAAAAATAAATTATTAATCAAAAAATAATTTTAAAATAATTAATTTAATAGTTAATAATAACATAAAATATTAATTCAATATTATTAAGTGTATTATATTATTATTAAAATTTTATTATGTATTTATTATTAAAAATTAAAAAAAAATTTTTTTTCATTTAATTAGGAGAGATTTTCTTGAATTAAATCCCACATAACCATTTCCTAATCCTAAAAATAAAAATTGTTAACAATGGAAAAAAGCAATCCATAAAATCAACTTTTCCTAGGAGTTAAGAAGTTTCACTGTATCGCGCGAGAGTCTCACGCATCTGTTTTTTTTTTATACCATACAGTGCCTTCATCTACTTTTAACCTTTATTTTTATAAAGATTTCATTTACCTAACCAAATCATATTTTCAATGTTCTTTCTCTTTCAAGCTTCCCACTTACATTTACGTTATATGTTTGTCTTGTTTGTTTTTTTATCACTCACTCTTTCTACATTTTCAAACCATCTTAGAGTACTTTATTTTATTATATCACATCTGCCCATTGTTTGTCAATTTTATCCTTAATAACTTCTCCCAGGTATTTAATCAGATTTGCTTGTTCTACAAGTCTATTTTTAAAGAGTAATTGTATATTAATTTTATTTATTTTCCAATAATGATACTCATTTCTTGAACACACTTTTTCTCTCACGCTATTACTTATAATCCCATCTTAAGGTGTAAGATTGTTTTAACTTTAAAGCAAATAATATGTTTTTAATTCAAAATAATTGAAATCATAAAATTCCATTTCAGTTCCCATTCCATGTGAACCCTCGCTCTCTCCATTGTGATCTCTCTTTATGCTAACAACCTCCTTTAATAATGGACTTTCCATGTTAGTCACGGCTCGGACTCAGGTCTATGGGTGGTCAATTCTTAACTTAGTCTCCCGCGTCTTATGCGGGCAAATCCTGCATGTTAGTGTCAGTCGTGGCTTAACAGGAAGGCCTTTGTGCTTTGAGCCACAATGCGAGGATGAATAAATCATTCACAGAAGATTTTAAAGAGAATATTGTTATAACAAGCTCAATAGCCTCGAGGTAATGCAAAATCGTATATACACATCATAACATTAGGCAGTGTCCCTTGCGCGTTAGACATATAATAATACATCTCCAAACTTTTCTATTCAAGCATAATCTTATTGTTTCCACCCACAACTTGCGCTTCTGACTTGTATACTCGCTAAGTCACTCTCGTTATTCTTAAGCTTTTTTCTTCATTTAACTTAAAATAACCTTTTTATTCATGCATTTATATTTGATGTCTTCATTATATTTCCTTTCATCTTCATTATATTGAAACACCACATTTTTTCTTAGTACACACATCTCAATAGTATCAATCTTAATTTTATCTTTCTTCTGCAAAGTCTAAACTTCCCTTCAATACGTCAAGGTGGACACCACCATATTACAATGTATTGTCATTTTTGATATAGTGCGATTGTTGTATATTACAAGGAGTTCTTGAGTAATATGGTATGAGTATTATATCCAAATGTTTCTTATAACTTAGTAGGTACATATATGGATCGTTTTGAGGTCGTTATAATTTGTGATATAATTGTCCGTGTATTTCCTTATAACTTAGTCTAGAAACTTATTAAAAATGGATCCAGATCGTAAGTTTTTTATATGTTTAGCTAGGAGACCAATTAAGTAATAGAGACACACCTGAGGAAGACAGCTCAGGAAGTTGACTGATGAGAGATTGGGACTGCCCTGGGCAGGGGTACAGATGATGGCGGAGAGCAAAGACATGTATAAGAGAGTTGGAGCCCAACCCGTTTATTTATTTGGACACATTATTGTAAAATATAAAAATGACGAGTTTATTGCCATACAGTAATCTCTTCCTACCAACCAGGCAAGATTTTACACAGTTAAGTGTAAATTGCTGGGTGAAAGGTTACAGCGTTTATTTCATAAAAAAAACACTCAATATTAAAAACACAAATGAAAATAAACAGTTAAACAAAATATTTGCAAATGTCAACAAAGACTGGGAAAGGATAATAAAATAAATGATGTAGAGAAATAGACATCACTCATTTTATTTTATTTTCGTCATTTAAGAAATATGTTATATATTTGAAGTCGATGTTTGAGGCAAACCAACGACGGTGAGAGTATTGCCGTAGCTGGTAACTGGTTCTAGAGTCTTAGTCTTAGAGGTACAACATGAAGAAGGAGGAATGGTGAACTGAAAATGCCAAAAGGTGATCTCTGCTTCAGCGTAGTCGAAATCCATGATTGGATAGGCGATGAACCAAGTAATAAATTGAATGAATTAATAATATGTTCAATTGTCTATTCAGCACTATCTACGGGGAGGCGGAGATCTTCAACTATTGCCTACACAGTAGGGGCAGGACTGATCTACAGGAATGTCATTGTGTTGCAAAGTTGAAAATAACCAGACACTTGTTTGGGGTGGAGGACCGTTAGTCGTGTTAATCAAGGCATCTTAACCTTCGGCACGAAGTTTTTATGTTCTTTTTATTTACAGACAGATAAAATTTTCTAAAAGCCATATATTGACTGCGCCCAATTAATGTAGTGTTTCTTTTTTATTCGTGGAACTTTTCCACTTATAGATCGATTGTTAATTTTTTTAAGCTTAATCAGTTGAAACTTGAAATTATCTAGATTTGTCATTTTTTTAAATTAGTTTCATTATATTGACTCGTATAATTGCATAATGGTTAATTTGGTGGCACAAACCATCCTAGTTTGGGTGGATTACATATTATAAAAAAAATCTTTATGAAAACCAAAAGTAATCATAGCATACCGTTATGTCCTTTTTGGTGTAGGAAGAGAAGACTTCTATCCATAAACTTTGGTGACATCCTCGCCTCGTCCACATCCATAAATCTTATCATACATACTCTCCTGTTTCTCATACTATTAACCTTTCCTTTACTTAATTTTTTTACAATTATCTCCTTGCACACTTTTCTTATTCTCCATTCATATCAAACAAATACATTTGTTTCGTAACCCATTTTCTCAATGTGGCCAAACCACCTTAAGATTACTGTTTTAGTTTTACTTATAACATCCATCTCTAACAAACCGTTATCCTTTATCCGGTAATTTCTTATCCTATCAAACATTGTTATACCACATATTCTACGCAAAGCGCGCATTCATACTACATTATTGCGCTCTAATGATTCACTTTAATGTCCAGGTTTCGCTTCCATACATCAAGGTTAGCATAATATTTTTTATAAGTTCTGTTACTAGGCACGTAACTCGCAGTTAGTCACTGCACGAGAAGACGCAACAACACTCACATATGTTCAGCGCACACCGGTATGAGGTAAACTTTTTTTAAAGACTGCGTTTTAATAACGACAATAGATAAAAAAAATTAACATTCTTTAATAGGCAAAATTTTTTCGGCAATCAGGGAAAAACTCCAATGTCGATTTAGTTTTTTTGCCTGAAAGGTTTCGATATACATAACTCGAGATCACAGAAAACTGAAAATAAATTATGGTACATTTAAGATATTTATGAATATATTTTTTTCACAAAGCTTCTCTCTCTATATACTGACGCCATATCAAGAATACATCCTTGATAACACACATACCATACAACCATCGCGCCATCTCTCTGTCAGCGTAGGTAGAAAGGACAGAGCGTCAGACCTTCCGAGAGAAATTACAGACTCCCTTGTGTCGCTTCTTTCACATCTATTCACCTTCTCATAGATCTCCTACGACTTCTCAGACTTTTATCTTCTTTTAAAATATCATTTACTTTATCAAATAATACTTTCCTTGGTATTCGTCTACCACTACTTCTTCTAATGTTAGCCACGTATATTTGTATCAATCATTCGCACTACATGCCCAAACTACATATCTTAGAGTGCTCTTCTTTATCTCACTTAATACATCAGCATAATTGTCCTTCATTATCACCCCATGTATCCTCAGTCCACCCCTTTCTAAGACATTTATTCGGTTTCTTTCATTATTATTCCCTGCCCTACATTTCTCTTCCAAGCATCAAAGTCGGTACTATAATACTGTAGTGGACTATCATCTTATCAGATTTTGATAGTCTAGTTCGATTATATATGTTTTAATGCGCCATTGACATTGTTTTCTATCGCTACACAACATTCGATATATCTCCAAAATCTTCCATTATCTGAGAAAGACTATTCCTTTCCTTGTACTAATCTTTCATTGCTCCTTGATAACGATAACATATCCGTTAAATAAATATCTCTTTTTACTGAACAAACAAAACAGAAGATCATTTCACCATGAATAGAAACCATTATTGCAATTCACACATAGAACAAGCCTTGCCCATTGTCCGGTCACCGTACCGAATCGATTGTCGCCGCATTTGATATTCAGTACGCGGGACGGCCACGAAGAATACAACGGTTTAATTGAAACGTGTCAGCTGTGCAGTCCACATTGGGTGACGTGACGACATCTTAATCAGATACGTTACCGGCTATTGTCAGCTCATCTTAAAGACTGATAAATAATGCAGTGTCAATTTAATGTTAATTTTGACGTTTAGTATCTGATTACAGTATCAGTAAACATCTTTATTCCACTCGGTTGAAAGACTGTTTTATATTGCACTTTCGTTGTATACAGTACAACTTGGTGAACTTATAGTTTTGTGGTAATTTATTCCAACCAACCACAACTCGGATGATGATGCTTGAGAAAAAAAATCCTAGAATAAATATACTAATGATAGTGTAACAAACATTTCAACAAAAATAAAATAATTTAATAACTATCTTATGTATAAAAATGGACCGATCTCAACTAATTTAATTGTCACTCCGCCACTGGATTTGAAACTAGGTTATGTATTATTAAAAATGATCAAATTAAAACTTTAATACATTATGAAATAACCGAAAATGTGAGTATTTTCTTTAAAATACAGTAGTTCTGAGAAATAAATACAAAGTTTTGTGTTTTTGTTCAAAAACTCAGTTCAGCCATTTTACGCTTTTAAAATGTGTGCTATTGAAAGATAAATAATATTCTAACTAATATTTACTCTTTCGAGCGCAACACAAATACTTTCAGCGTGTTTCTTCACAAAACAATATATCTCTGCGGAAATTCTTCATCAAATAAATAGCAGAGTCAAATCTCTTGCATTAGTTTATGATATACATTTTTTTTTCAATTTATAATAATATTTTATATTCAATCATTAAAGTTTTAAGGATCATAATTTGTCATGTATTGACGAATAAAATAAACTGATTAGTTTGTCGTAATTTATTGTTTTTATTACCACCACCTCAGAACAGATCTTCACCTCACTTAATTCTGGCACACATGTTTTGCTTCTGCCACGTCCATTACTTCGCTGTGCACTCTTCTTTTATAAAGGATTTTTACTCTTCCATCCTTAAGAATTTGACTCATTTGGTCATGTCATGTTTTTCTAGGACTTTACAAACTTCTCATATCTTCCATAATAAATTATTCTTGAAATACTCGTATATTAAACGTTAAAAGAAACTTATAAAGTAATGTTCGATGGATGTTATTTATTTAGGCGTTTTAAAAGTGGCATGGACTAAAAAAATGTGGTTAGGTAAATTATTTGAATTCCTTACATCATAATTAAAAACTATTTGTTTCTCCGGAAAATTATTTCGTATTCTACTCTCGGGCGCTACTGTTGCTGCCAGCCGCAATTTTTCTTTGTTTGCATTTTAATTCAAAATTAAATTGAATTTAACCTGTTTGTTTTGTTACTGCAACAATTAAATTATTGTTGCGTAATATTTGGTGAATTGGTGATCGTTATTTTGGGTTGATGTTTGTTTTCTCAATTAACATTTCAATTGGATAGATATTTACTAGATAAAAATATAACAATCCGCTACCTCTGTAGCGTACTTGGTTAGCTAACTCAGAGGTTGCGGGTTCGATTTCACCCAATTTTATAAAAGTCTCGTTATCATATAAAAATGTCTTTCTCAAAGTGTCGATGTAGGTGACTTGTGCAGATTAATGAAACATTTAGTAACTAACCAGAATGATTCAATTATTTAAATCTGATAAAAAATCCCACAATGAAGTTAAATAAAAAAAAACAGGCATGTTTTGTTTTATCAAAAGCATTGTCAAACAGTTTGGCAATGTTTTTGTAAAGTAAAAAAATGCCCGTTACTTTAATTTAAGTTTATTGTGTGGATTTTTTAAATTTAAGTGTTAAAACATTCTGTTTAAAAATGGAGGTTTACAATTTAATTACCAAATCAATAAACATTAAATTATTACAATATTTAAATCTAGAAAATATAAGGTAATATAAAAATACTTTTTGAAAATTGTATCGTATAATTTATATTACTTTTTCGTTATACATAGCGCAACACTGCCGGTTTGCTGGCTTGTAGCAATCTATTCCAACAAATTAGAAAAAATGTTAACGAGGTATAAAGTAAAAATCAGACGATAACCCTTTTTTTAAGGTTCCAGCGGGAATCATAACCGCAACCCTCGGGCTGGAAGTTATTTACCAACTAGGCCTCGGAGGTTTAATTTTCAGAAATTATTTTGTATAAAACTAAACAAACTAGCTATATTTGACTATTCAAATGGACATGTTTGGTTGAAAGATGCTTTTTTTATATTGTATTGAACAATAAGTTTAATTTTTATATATCTCTGAAATTAACAACCGACATCTTGGCATAGTTATTAGAACGCATGTCTTCTACCCAGAAGATTTCAAGTGCGAATATTGATGGTACCTTAAAAAAAGTTACTAGCCAGACAAGTTAAAATGAATACGATGAAAGTGGAATAAAATTCAAGAAAAAAAAAAACATTTTATAACATCTGTTTCTTCTCTAATACGAGTATATAATTTATTGACTGAAATTTAATGGCAAATAAATTTTCATTCAGATATGTCCTAAAATTTCAGAACTGGTTCAAATGTTTCCATTTGTTTCAAATGTTTTTCAAAGTTATTGCCGTGATTGGTTGGCTTAAATGATGATTGAAAGTGCTTAAACGTTGCATCCTTCATCTTTATGAGGTATGCCACTAAAAATATAACAGTAAGCATGAAATAAAAGTTTGTTATAATTTAAACACACTCAACAGTGTAACAGCTCCAAGATGCATTTAAAAAAAGCGAACTTTTATTCATTTTAAAATTTACGCGAGTGGATTTAGAAAACAGTTTAATTCTCAAGCCCACCCAGCCACCATTCTTATATTTATTATTGTTCCAATGTTGTATTTGTTAATAATAACCTATAAATTATTATTGACTCATGGTTACAAATCAAAGAAAATATTCTAAGATATGAAAGTAAATAACTGTTTAACAGTTGACATTTACGGCTAAGAAAGCACTCAAAATAATAAACATTGAAGTCAATGTGTAAATTCACAGGACCGTTCCAAGGGATATTTCCAGTGTAGGCAAATTACTTTGTCTCTTATAATATCTAGAGTATGTGATATGAAAACTAGTAACCAACGACAAGATAATTGAGCAATATATATATTTTAAGTATTTTTTTCCAAATTTTAAGGTTATACTATATAACATAGTTCACACATAAAATGTATATACTCGTACAACGTCACAAAAGTATAAACAATAACATGACTCATACACAAAAAATGTCAAAAAGCAGCATCTAGTTGCATACTACTTACATACATATAAAAACGAATAAATACAGACGCACAGAATAGTTTATACATACAAATATAATATCATTTGAATATTAAAAATAATATACTATAGTAATATAAATTGATGAGAAGTAGAAAAGGAAAAAAGACAAGATAATTTAAAAATAAATTTAAAAGTCACTACGCATTAACGTCTTACACAAGGAGTCTCGCGATTAGACCATCTATCACACGGCTTCGGTGTTTGGTGGAGAAAGTCACCCTGGATCACCTTGTTGGGAGCACATGTTATCCTCTGAATCATACTCGCCGTTCAATGCCTCATCAGGGCCATGAGCCTATGCGTTCATGAATTATTTAATAGTTACAATGACTTACATAAATACATTACATAAGAGATAAACGAATCATCGGCAATATCTAAACTCCTCAAATATAGTTTATGGAAAAGTACGAGTAAGCACATGGTAATAGAAAGTAGAGGATTACAAAACATGTGTTAGACGTGATATGACATATGTTATGTTATTGAAAATAGAGCTGATTCACAATGAAGTAAAGGTGTTGTGATGTATAACTGGGAAACCACTCAGAGAGAGTGAATAAGAAACATAGAAATAAGAAGAATGTGTAAAACCGAAAAATCGTAAGATGTTGAAGGTAGATAAGACGTTATTAGTGGTATTACGTATAAAGAGTGGATGAGACCCGGATTCATTTAGACCCGACTTTATATAGTTTCACATAGTTAACACATAGAACGGTGATCATCAGGCATACCCCTCAAAGGGATAGAGGGATAGTTGACAGTTCACATCCCAGGAGTACAGATAAAAAATATACTGCACGAAGTTTTTTCATAATGTTTATGAAACGTCAATTTCAATTAAGGTGATTTAAAGTTACTATAGGTGCAATGATCTTCGTTTGGCTTACCACCAAATATTTTGGGTTCTATTTCCAATAGAACTGAAAAATGGGTTATAATTATGGATTTTCACATAAGGTTTTTTAAGATATTTCTGATTGGTTAGAGAAATTGCCATAAAGGCAATAAACTCGCCACTCGAAGTGTAAAACAATTATTTTCATGCCCTTTTACTTAGAAAAAGTTTCGTATTTGTAACTAAATATATATCTGAAATGAATTGAGTGGGATAAAGAGATGAACCGAAGAAAACAGGAAATAGTATTTTTTAAATTTAATTGGATATGGGCGAGGTGACTGCTATGTGCTAGATCATATCCCATTTTTTAGAAAAAAAAAACCAACATTCAATAAGATCGACTTCATTTATTCTTATGACACTTTTAACATCTCCAAATTGGCGATGTGGATATATTGAAACATTTTTTTTCGCCCAATTCACCGCGTTTTCGGGTCTAGAACCACTAGAGTTGGCACAGAACTCGAAATCCCCCATGGAAATGCTACCGCACGTGAAGAGGTAACAACACTTGCACACTTGTATTGTTATCAGATGAACACTACCAGACTGAAACCCCTTTTTTGCGTACTATTACGAATCGAACCTGATACCTCCTGGTTGAAAACCTAGCGTCTTACTAACTAAACTACGGAGGTCGTCAATAGATCGAATAAAAAAATCAACTTCAGAAAATCTGACCACGTAGCTACGAGTATATAAATAACTAATATTAGCAATCTAACAGATAATTAAACAAATTTCAGACTCAGCCATTTACACCAGAGGTTTTTAAAGTGTGCGCCTCGGGTCTTGGGGCGATTAATATCCAAGACTCCCATAGGATATCAGAGAATTCTTATATTACCAGGCAATCTTAACTTATTAAAATAGCAGCTGACTTTTGAATATCAGTAAAGGATGAACATCCTTTGTTGAGTGCTAAAGATCAGCGAATTTTAGCTGCATTTGTAAAGGAGACTTATTTCTGCGAAGTTGAATTTTCAGCGATAGCTCTAATAAAAATCAAATAATGCTCAAAACTCAACATGGATCAGAAAATAAGGGTACGTGGGTCTTGTTTGATTCCAAGATTTGATAAACGTAGGGAAAAATAGGCTCACCTATCTCACATATTGATAAGTTTTATGTTTATGCATTAAGGAAACCGTGAAACAAAAAAGTTTAAAAACTGCGAAAATGAGTTATTTTAAACACTCGAGATAGTATGTTGATGGATATTTGATGTAAACCAAATCCAAGTCAACAAGAAATTGTATAAGGTTTATAGATTTGAAATAGGTGAAATATGTATGTGTTGAGATAGGACAGTGCTCTGTCCTATCTTCCGTCACACAACAGGGCAATAACGTGATGATATGTTTGTATTCACGCAATCATTGAAATTACACAGTATTAATTGTTTTTTTTTTCATCATGATGATATGGGTTACAGGGAATGGATAATTTAATATATCAAAAAGCGCTTTTCAAATGATACTACATAGTGTTTGCCGTCATATTTCGATATTAAATGCTAAGGTGGTCCCATAACAACATACTCATTTATCCCACTAGTAAGGATGCCATGAAAAAATATTTTTTACACTAATGGTATCGTGAAAAATAAAAGCTTGAAAACCAATGATTTATGCAATAATCTATTGTACTTAAGTTATATTAAATTTTTTTGGATCCTTTGGATCAATTTTCAAGATTTGATTAAGTATATAAGGCGTTCGATTCTAATGTGTAAAAACATTCATCTTAACTTGCAAAGTGGCGTGAATGGAATCATTTTTTTAAATTAAAATTAACATGCACGATTTGCCAGACGTCCCTTAATTATAGTATATTTCTTCAAAACAGATTAGTTCTATTTAAAAGTATCCAGCGTAACCCAATGGAATGAAGTCATATAGTTAGGATCTCATTTTTCTAAGTTATAGTGATCAGTCCAATTAATATTGTTTGGAATATAAAAACTAGTTTATATTTTGTAAAGCATCTATTCTGTAACCGATCTACAAAGTCGGTTACACTTTACTTTTTTTTTAAATAACAGCTTCATAGTCTATGTGTGTGTTTGAAAAAATATATCGATGATCCTCGATAATACACATAAAGCTCTCTGTCTATAGGCAACAGAATATTGCTTTATAATACGGGCGCCAGCAGTGATAACGTATTCACACATGCTAGAAAAAGTTCATAAAAAATTCCTCCGGTATCTCTACATGATACAGTACAAATATATTAATATCCCTGGCTTTATCTGAGTGTCTTCTTACTGGGGATGCTTAATTACAGATCATTAGAGAGTGTAAGATCTTTTCGATTTGGTGTCTACTTTTTTGTTTGCTATGGGGTAATTTAGTTAACCCATCCGTCTTGAAGTCTTAGTTTGTATGTTCCGGATAATTATTTGAGACACCTCCATAGATTATTGTGCCAACCAACCTTTGGAAATGCCTATAGGTAGAGCAATCACACTTTTTAATTCTGTGTGTCCACATAACATGTTTCATGTGATGCTCAGCTCCTTCAGGAAAAAAACTCTTAAATTTAGTGTAATACTTAAAATAATCTAATTGTTTACATTGCTTAGCATGCTATATTTTGTCATAATGTTTTAGAATAACATATACGTTTTTAGTATCGCTTTTGTCCAATAGGTCTTAAATTTTTTAATTGTTTTATACGTGTTTTTTTTAACCTAGTTAGTTTATTACCATGTGGTAATCTCTTCCAACCAACCAGAAAGATGTTTTAATGGGCCCTAGTGAAAACCAGACTGAAATCCCATTAAAAAAACTGGATTCCAGCGGGGATCGAACCCGCAACCTCCGGATCGGCAGACGAGCGTCTTACCACCAGGCCACGGAGGTCGTCAATGTTATGTTTGGTCCTTGTACGAAATGTGTTATGTGTAAAGGACTTGAATAAAATAAATTAATAAATGGAGTTTAATAAATATAATTTAATTGGTTATACGGTTTCTTCAAGTTTCTATAATCTTAACATATGTTACAGAGATAAAATGTGTACGTCGATGTCTTCCAACAAAAGTCAACGTCTTTCAATAATAATCATTTATCGCGTTTGGATGTTTGGAAATTCTATTTTTTCTGGTCTACCTTATTCACAAACTTCTACACGTGAGTATCTTTTCAATACCAGGCTGATATATTGAAGTCATCTTAGTCCGCTTCTAAAAAGTATACATTGGTTGAAGTGTCGCGAACGGATTGATTTAAAACATTGTCTCTTTTATTTAACTCCTTAGAAGGATATCGACATTGTATGTATGTTATCTTTCGAATTTGTGTTTAAGAGATGTTGATTCAGCGAGGAACTAGAACTATTTACTTTCACGTTTAACTTCTATACATCAAATATTGGTTTATGAATACTGTTGTGACTTTCATTATTAGTTATTCTAATCAGCAAAAGACTATTCAAAAAAAAATATGTACTAAAAATAATATGGTATATACCATATAACACAGAAATTATTAAGCGTTGACTTCGAAAATAAACACGTTACTTAGAAATAGCTCTCGTTTAAACACTCAAGCACGTGACTGGTACGTGTCATGTTTGAAACTGAGCACGTGCATCTTGACTTAAGAGTACCCGTCATACTATTTTCTTTAATCTTTCAAGTTGTTATCTTTAATTTGTACCACATTTGCATTTTATTTACACTTCAACATGAAAAAAAATCGTGACATGTACTCCTTTGTGGGTTTATGCAATGTTAATTATTCATTCTCAATGTTGTTACTTAAAAAAAATGACCCATTCTTGTCTTTCTCTTACTTCTTTTTTTTAAATATATTTTAGCATCTTGTGATGTTGTATTCAATGCTAACTTTAATTGCGCTTAAACTAAATATTTTTGGATGCAACTTTACTTTTCTTTCCACGTGAATGTCAAGAGTGACACCCGGTGTGACACGATGCGGGCGGGCTGCCCGTCTTGAGGCGGTCCCGTATCGTACCAATAATCGTATATATTCTTAAATTTTTGAAAGATTTTTGACGTATGTACTAGCATTTTTATGTGTTACTTAAATTGTTTTATTGTGATTTCATCTTTTTATTTGGGTTGTTGAATAATTATTTTGAATTGTTTTTTTTTATTTCGAATATTTCTTTTTTATAGAGACTGAAACACTTCACATATTATTTTAATATTTTTTTAAGGTACATTGTACCGTTGAATAAATAATAAATATTATCTTGAAATATTAAACGTAGTGTGCATTGCATTGTTGACGATGTAGGCCTTGTCTCTTCTGCACACATGGGTATTCCTCTTCAGTCGGTTTTCTCTCCAATCAGCACGACGTTTAGTCTGGTTTGAACATATTATTTCTTTATTATATGTATAATCATATAGTTACACTGGCAGCCCACCTCAACCATTTAATTTCGGAGACATCGAGTCATAGTCTCCAAAATGTCAAGGATTCATTAATATGACGACCTTCTTGGCATAGTCGGTAGATGTTACTTTTTCCGCTCGGGAATCTAGGTTCAAACTCCGATGGTACTAAAAAAAAGTAAAAGGGGTTCTAGTCTGGTTTAAGAGTTCGTCTGGTAATAATACTAGCAATACGCCAGACTTATGCGAGTGTTGTCTGTCCACGTAAGGTATTATTAGCAACGCCTACGATGGCGAACTGAGATATTATCTAGTCTGGTGATTTTTAACCCGAAGTCTCGATTACTGAGACAAAAGAAAAGATTGTCTGCCGACTTCTTTTTTCAACTGGTCCACATCATCAATTCTGATATGTTGAGAGATGAATTAAAATTTATTTGACCAAATTAATTTAAAAAAATTGTGTATAACACTTTCCTTGTAAACTAACAACCTCGTGAATTTATAACCATGTGCTAATCTCTTCCAACTAATCAGAAGGGTTCTTAACAAGCTTGAAATGAAAATCAGATTTGAACAGGTCTCATCGTGACTATTCTTTTTCTCTTTGCATAATCACTTTATCAATTTAATATAGTCAAAGTACCTCAATATTCACGAAGTACTTAGGACGCTGATGAAGTTGTAGTTCTTCCAGAATTGGTGATTTTTTCTACGAGCTGTCCGAGGCAAATTATATATTCAGCACCACGTTTCCGTGGCGTCTGTCTTCTTGCATTCCTCCTTCTCTTATTGACCATGTTTTGGCACCATACTGAAAGATTGGGGAAATCAATGCTCTTATAAGTGTTACTTTGGCTGACCTAATAATCTCCATATGTATACTATTTCAGTTTATCCATAAATATAAAGTAGTATCTATGTTACCATTAGGGCTTTCCTTCTGTATAACTTATCCTGAACAGCTAACGGACCATAGGAATGGCATCGATTGGATATAACCACATATGCTTAGTGGTAGGTCTTCTACGCAGTAGATTCTCATTGGATTGAACCATGCGGGTGCATATGCGATCAAGAGACATCCATACGACCCATGGTAGAGTATGTCTCACCGGCAGCTACTCCGACGGTTGTATCCATGTCCTCAAGCTTTCAATCTTATATCTCCAGGATTAGACACGCACTTATTCCGGAAAAAATTCAAAGGGGTTGTTAATAGTCAAAAAAATCCCACGTGACCTTAGCCTTGAATGTGTTGGTATTTGACCAAACATAGTGTTTGGGATCATAAAGTTTTTTTGTAATTTCTCACTCTTGCATGCAATATTTTGACGGATTACCGGATAATACAGACATTTAATAATGGTTTGTAGTATTTATAATGATTATTTTTTAATTGTGACATGCAGCTCATAAAAACGACGACAAGACATATAAAATAGGATTATTCACAAGACTCCTGCATGCCTTTAGTCTAGGGTGTGCTAATAAGGTGTTCGGAATTATTGAGTTGTTTGTGTTGCTTAGTCCTGCATGCGATAAATTACTAGACAATACAGATAATTTTATCGTGATTTACAATTTTTATAGTGATTATATTGTAATTTGTTTTATCAAACACTGTTTATTCCCCTTTATGTAACGGTATAACCCTACTGGTTTCAAAGTTTTCACCTCATCATCAGGGGAGCACAAGTTTTCTTTGTACTCCCCTGATGATGAGTTGAAAACCTTGAAACCGGTATAGTTATACTGTTACATAAAGTGGAATAAACAGTGTTCCTTAAAACCAATTACAATGTTTTTAAAACTCCACAATGTTAATGCCTTAACTATAAATAAAATATAACGATTATATTGTGTTATGATACGTGGCTCGTAAAAATGACGATCAGGTATTACATATAAAAGAAGAATATTCATTCTTCAAATGTACTAAAATACAATTCATTCGTCAAATGCACAAAACTACATCCGTAAGGCTTTGTACCGGCTTGTTGGTCTGATTTCTCTAGGTTTTATCCCACATATTTCCAGTTGGATGATCATTTCTTTGAACTGCAAAGAAAAAATTAAGGTAATCGATATTAAGATAATCTGGCAATCTAAATCTGTGCGTCTGATATTAAGATAATCGAGAGATGTAGTTTAGAAACAGCGTTTCTCCATTACTTCCTTATTTACCACATATAAATCTTAGAATTCCACTGTCTAATATTTTTACTCAGTATATTAGTTATATATCAGTTTTATACATCAGTTTTAACCGATCCGTCTTCTTAACTCTAGAGCAATTAGATTGTGTTAACTTTCTATACAGAAGTTTTACAAGAATGGATTAATTAAGACTACTTAACACGACCTATAGTTAGTGATCGGATACTACACAGTTCAAGAAAAGCCCCGAATTTTCAAGAAGATTAAGTGGCAATCTAGAGATATTATTAATACTGATGTATTTAATTTTAAATATGGAGATTTATAAGCTTATGAAACTATATTTATGGGTTTTTTATGCTGCGTTTTTATATCTTAACGTGTAGTTTAACGTGCTAGTGTTCATATTCAATCACAAATTTTGATAAGACTTTCAAATGGACTTCCTACTATCATACGAGCATATAAACATCTGCAAAAATGAATGTTCACAACAGCGTATTAAAGCCAATAATGATGTATGAGGATGCAACATAGACGTGGAAATTAATGAAAGGAGCCGAGTAAATGCAGACTGAAATGCATGCACTGATAAGACTATGTGGTGTGTCGATGTGTGAAAATATGATAAATGCAATTATTAAGGATGCATGTGAACAAAAAACTTGTTTTTAAAGTAAGGAATAAATTAATAGTTTGGAAATGTTGAACAGATGGGTGACGAAATACGAGTACTATCTAAAATAACGCAGGTTAAGTGGGAATCGTGGTAAAGGACGACTGAAAAAAGTATCGTTGGACCAAATTAATGAAATATTGAAAGAAGGAAAAGTTATAAGTAAGAGAATCTAAAGGACAAAAAAAGTATGATGTAGTAGAAAAGGCGAATGAAGTATGCTATAAATTTTTTTGGCACTTTATAATATCTGTCTACTCCAACAGGGGCATGGCGTGACGGTACGTTTGTATGTAATACTATATTATACTCGTACAACTGTTCTTTCAAAAATACATTGAACACTTGATAGTTGATTTGATAGTATCTAATTTCTAAAAGTATGCCTTCGATTACAGGCATTAAAATAAATTAATTATCACTTCTGTATCGGAAGAAGCTATTCTCCATTTCCCCAATTTAAAACTCGAGTACCATTTAGTATCAGAACTGTCTGGTATTTAACTAAGTTAACCATCGGAAGATTAAAGTAAGTTATGACTTTTAGACTTCATAACTCTATCCCAAACCATAAACTAGTAATCAATTTATTTTTTCCCTTTAATACGATTCTTCTTTCCATTTTTTTCAGTATTGGATGAAGCAAAATCGTGATTTCCATTTCAATACAGACCGTATCATTTATCAAACGGTAATGGACGGCTATTATTCTACTTGTGTGGAATTAAAACATTTCAAACATTTATCATTTGTGACCCGTTTGATGAGAGTATCTGAAATGAAGATAGAGAAATAGGGGAAAGACGTTTGAAATATAAAAAAAAACTTTAATTTATTGTATTACTTAATTAACATTTTGTTGTAAACAGTAACGAAATGGTGGGTTTATTGACACGTGGAAATCTCTCCCGACTAAATATACAGGTGTTAAATAAGTCTTAAAAAAATGGTTTCCCAAGGGAATCGAACAGCAAACCTCCGGATTGGAAAATTTGGCCAAGAAGGCCACGATTACTATTCAATACACAATTTTGTTTTGTAAAACATCTGATTTCATAAGCGATTTTTTTTGCATATTAATTTTCTTTTCTTTTTCAATTCACATATATTTAAAAAAATATAGATATAACCGAAGTCATAGGTATCCTTATACCCCCGAATACTAGGTGGAAAAAATGCATGTGTCATTCGATGGGAGTAGAACAGCGCGGGGTTCGAACTGACGACCTTCCGCATGGAAGTCCAGTGCGTTACCGCGCGGCCATGCATCTCATAGGTATTTTATATTGCATGCTAATCTTCAACATATTTGAATTGATGATTCAAACCTATTGCCGAGAGAAAATATTGTCCTCGGCTACAGTAATCGGGCCTTCGGGCTTAGAATCACCGCATTAGGTACGGCACTCGCGATTCGTCATTACGCGTGTTGATTTCCCTTCCGCACATGAAGAGTCAACAATAATCACGCATGTACTCAGCACGTGTAAGTATTGTTATCCGAACTCTTTTTCATAGAAGTATATGTCCAAGGAAAGTATGGTTGGATCAAGTGAATGATATTCTGAAAGAGGTTAAACATTTGTGGCGAGCTAGAAAGTATGGCGCTCTGTCCTCTGCCTACCAAAACAGGAAAATTGTGTAATGGCATGTGTGTGTACATATCGTATGACAAAATTTTCGTTGCTAACTTTATTCTAAACGAACTGAATGTATGTTATTATGAAACATAATAGTTTAGCAATTTTTTTTCGGCCACTGTTTTCTCAAATTGCTTGAGTAGTTTTCTCCGTTATTTATCGTAGAAGGTGGATCATAGAACTTTTTTTTCGATACTTGATGCTTTTTACCACCGCATAATTTTTTTTTATATTGTATGGCGACGAAGCAGTAAGCGATTGTATGTGTCAAATGTGGGTTGAAATTTTCGTAATAGTGATACAATACTCGAAGATGGTGTTAACTGTGGAAAGCCTATTATCACTGTACCAGTATTCAACGACACTAGAGATTGCTGAGATCCTAAAAAATATCGAAAACCCCCCTCCACAAGTTTTTGGTGTAATTTTGCGTTAGAATTCGACCTAAAAATAGGGATTATCTTATCGAACAATATATATATATCCCTATGACCACTACAACCCTACTTTCCTCTATTGCATAAGATCGTGAGTTCAAATCAATTCCTGTTCAACAATATGGGCTAAATTATAGTCATAAAATATGACTTTAGAGGTTATTAACTTGTAACGAAAATGAGTAAATGATGAATAATCACAATAAAATGTTGGCTCGTACACAATTTATAATAAAATGACTGATAATTTATTAATTTGCGAGACGAACCAGAGGCGGGTATGGCCCGCGGCTTTCCTTTTCACCATTGTTGATTTTTTTATGATTTTAATTTTGTATTTTATAACGGATAACAACGGAGCAGAGGCGTGGAATGGCATGCAACCCATCAATTATATTTGGCATTCACAATACAGACATGTGAAAAATTACGTGTTATTATAAAATGGTTACGTGTTTATTAAGCATATGTGAAAATATTGCGAATTCTATTTTGCTGTTATGGGTTGTTTCAATGGAATTCATTTATTTATTTATACACTTTATTGTTAAATTAATAAAACTGATCAGTTTATTGCGAAATCTTTTCCAATCAACTATAAAAGGTTTCGCTAATTAGCGCCAATTAATCAACCAGACAATAATTACCCCAGATTGATGGCAATTGATGAATTAAAGTTTACAACTTTATTTTCAAAATGAAAACTAAAAGCTTTAAAAACAGTAAATTAAAATACTTGCAAATCTCATAAAGGATTAAGAAAGGAGAAGGAAGATGTGAAAAGACAAGAAAACAGGAGTAATGCAGAAACACATTTCGTCATTGAAGAGAGATGTAATATTGTTTAAGTTGCTGATTGAAGTAATTAAATGAGGGTGAGACAGCAGCTGGTAACTAATTTCAGATGTAACGCCATGGACAGTAAAGAACAACGGGAAAGAGCGCTTAAATACCAATAGTCATACACTCAGGATGGCTCCGAATGCTGGACGATGTATACCTCTTACTCTAGGCAACTAGAAACTGCTGAAATGCGCATGCTAATATGGTCAGCAGATGTGTCCCTAAGAGACAAAATAAGAAGCTCACGCATTCGTGGAAGCCTGGGTGTTACAGACATCAACAGCAAGATGGAGGAGAGGCGATTGAGATGGTATGGGCACGTTGGACGCAGAGCACCCGATCACATTGTGAACCAGGCAATCTCCATGGATCTTCCTCGAATAACAATCAGAGGAAGACCAAGGAATTCATGGGTGATGCAAAGAGATAACCTGATGCAGAGGTACGGCCTGGGGGACGTAGTCCGGGACAGAAGAGCATACAACCTGAGGACGAGGAGAGCTGACCCCAATAGTCTTCGCAGACAATGAGTTGGGATGAAGCCAGGGAGAGAGTCATACACTCAGGAGAATGGAGCGAATCATACACTCTCTTCTAGACCACCAGAGAACCACGACACTCGACCAAGAGCTAAGTAATAGATTTTTTTCTTTGTTAATTTATATACTATACGAAAATCTTTACATCGAAATATAGGCCGATTTAGATATATGATATGGGCATTGGCATTGAATATTTAACAAAAGGGCTCGGTAAAGATTACAAACAGTTGAAAGGAGTCCCTTAGATCTCCCTGGAGTTTCGGGAGTTACTTTGATATGCAAATGCCCAAACGCGAATATGGGTTAAGATTTAAATGTTACACTTCTAATTATTTTGATTGAAAAATCTCAATTGACTTGATTGGGACATATATTGCGAACGTCAGGTGGTCGAATATTGAAAAGGGTGTTTAAGGTAACGCCCGGAGAAGGAGGATCATTAGGAAGACCAAGAAGGTCATGGCGATGACGAGGACTGACATAAGCTATATTAAGAGACCGTACAATGGCCGAGCTGCAGCTCCAACCTTGATGAAAAATGGGTATTGTTTTGTATTACAATTTTGTTGTACTATATATAATGCAACATGACTGGCTTATTATCATGTGGCAATCTTCCGAAAAATCTTGTTTTATTGAGGAATTAAGTCCAAACAAGACCAGAACCTTTTTAAAACATATATAAAACCGTTCCAGTGGGAATCGATTGAATCGACTACCAGATTGGAAGACGGTCTTCTTACTAACTAGGCCATGGTGGTCATCAGGGTAGATAAGAGTACGATAATGATGTTGAGTGAAGTGTTATTTTAAACTTAAACCAGTATGTACATTAGTAAATTAATATTTCTGTTTCTTAAAAAAATCAGTTTTATCATATACCGTAAAATACACATAATATAGGAAATATATGCCATGCTTTTACTAAATCACAAACATTTTAGCAAATGCTTGCTAAAAATTTATATTCCCATTATATTTATTTCTATTATCGCTATAAAACTCTGTTATATATCTCAAATAAATAATCATCGAAAGGAAATAGTAATTTACGATATGAATAAATTTAAAAAAAAAAATTTAATAGGGACACACACCATGGTGGTCTCCTCATTATGAAATGTTGAAAACTATAATTATGAAAATCATCAATTGTTTTTAATATTTTATTCGATACATTGATCCATTAACCCTTTGCAACTGTTTGACTTTTTTTTTCTTAATTATACAAAATTGTTTTAGGTGTCCCGTTGGCAATGTTAAAAAAATATAATATAATATATTGCGAATGGAGCACCTAGTTTAACTAGCTAATAAATTCAATTTATTTGACAAAGGCAGATTCTGCACAAGTAGCTGACTTTGTTGATTGAAATAATCTGCCAACGGAGATGCGTTTGGATAATTTGTTTTTATTTTTTATTTATTATGCACGATAAATCTTATCTCGCCGAAATTATTCAACGTCTTTTCGATCATGGACTTGGGCAACGCTCAAGGAGAGATTATTTATTGGCTATTCCAGTTCGCCGCTCTTCTTTTTTGACGTCGTCCTTTTCTGTCTATGCGGTGAGACTCTGGAACCAGTTACCAAATAATATTAGACTAGCTCCATCATTGCCATGTTTTGAAAGGTAAATGAAAAAATAAAAACGTAATGTTTTTCATTCCAGATTTTCCTTTCCACTCGACAATTCCTTCCTTCTTTCCTTTGATTGAATATCTCACTTTTGTTTTAATTATGTATATTGTCTATGAATTGTAAAAATAAATAATGATTTGAATAACTTCTGGGATCATGTAACTAATTTAATTTACTTTCATCTGGTTGGTTACAAGAGATTAACACATGCCAATAAGCCCACCCAAATTGTTATATAATGAAGTTTTAAATAAATAAATAAAATATTTAGTTTTAATATTTTTAATAAAATGGCAAACTGCATTTTACAAGTACTAATTGAAAAATCTAACATTTTGTGGATATAGGGAATCATTTTACTAGACCAGGTGTCATTCCTTAACCGTGACGAAAAGGTGTCATTCCGTAATCACTAAAATATTCAATAGTAACACTTACATTCTTACATATACTCTAATTACAGGTTTTCATAAACACCATTCCAACATCATCATAACCTCTACAAATACATCAAAATCGTGTCCATCAACAAATTCATCACGCTATACTTCCGCATCAGTCATTCACTCACATACCGAATCTTATAACTTCTCTAAATGTCCCTTCGATTGTATCCCAGCATATTTATTCTTCACTTTAGTGTATATTATGTACACTTACTTAACTCTCTCAGGTACAAAAAAGACTCAACCAAACAACACACAATATTACAAATATCGAATAAAAATACATTAATCTAAATGTGTGTAAATATCAACCCAGTATAATACATATTTCACAATCCCATTTAAAAACACATTCCCAATAAGCTCATGCATATCAATGTCATATTTTACATTCCCTATAAGCTTATACATATCAATGTCATATGGGTTAGATCCATTTTATATAATTACGTGCATACGTCAATCAAAATATGGAATTAATAATTATAATCATTGAACACATGCATTTAAGATAAACAAGAGATACACTTTCATGAAGTCGTTCGAATAAAAAAAAAGTGGTTTAAATGATTAACAAAATGCCCAGCATTAGAATTATGGCAGAGAATGGGTGAAATGCCTTCTTGAAAGGTTATACTGGTTAATCAAGAATTCTAGGAGCAAATCAAGACGTGAGGTTATCATTTTAATAAGATTCGTTAAAAGTGTTATTTTAATTACCGCTGCATGTTAGCCACCGTAAGATTTTAATTAAACTATACTTACACGGTTATTAAAAAGCAATCTACGATTATGGGACGACCTTAGCATTTGGTATCGAGATATGATGGGAAACACTGTGTAGTACTCGTATCATTTCCAAAGGGTTTCTTGATATACTAAATAATCCCTTACGTATAACCAATCTCATAATTGTGAACAAATGTAATTAATACCGTGTAATTTAATTCCTTGCGTGCATACATATCATCACGTGATTTCCCTGTTGGGTTAGGCAGAGAGGACAGAGCACTGTTGTGTCTAAACATATACATATTTCGCCTATTTCAAATCTATAAAACCTTTTGTACAATCCCTTGTTGATTTGAATTTGTTTTAAATCAAATGTCCTTAATCATACCATTTCAATTGTTTGAAATAACTTGTTTTCGCGGTTTTCAAACTTTTTCGTTTCATGGTACTCTTAAATATTTAAAGGGCTTCATGATATACTAAATCATCCCTTACCTGTAACCAATCTCGTCATTGTGAATTAATGTAATTAATATTGTATAATTTATTTCATTGAGTGCATACATACATATAATTCCCTGTTGGGTTAGGCAGAGAGGACAGAGCACTGCCCTATCTCAACAAACACATATTTCGCCTATTTCAAATCTATAAACCTTCTTGTACAATCCCTTGTTGACTTGAATTTTATTTAAATCAAATGTCGTTAAACATACGAGTACTATTTCTAATGTTTGAAATAACTTATTTTCGCGGTTTTCAAACTTTTTTGTTTCAAGGTACCTTTAATGCATAAACATTTTTTCATGTGACCCTAAAAAAACTTATCAATTAGTGAGATAGGCGAGCCTATTGTTTACACAATTTCTCAAATATAATTATAGGCATAGCTACCTTAATTTCCGATTCCACGCTGAGTTTCGAGCGAAATTTTATTTTTACTATAGCTAATGTCGAAAACCCTGCATCGCATAGGAAAGTTTTCATAAATGGATTCGCAACAAGGATTCACTGAGTTTTAGTACTCAGCAAAGGATATTGATTCTTCGTTGATATCCAGAACTTAACCAGTCCCATATCGACATTTTTTTTGTTTTTTATACACTTAAGTTTGCCTAGCATTATTAAAATTTTCGAGTATCCTGCGGCGTCTTATGGAAATAATTGAGACGCCCCAGAATGCCGAAGCGCACACTTTGAAACCCTCTGCCATTGGTAATAATGAACATAAAAGTATGTTTTTAATATGCAATAGAAAAATTAAATATATATAATAATAAGCAATCTAAAAGGTGATCATTGTGAACCCGAGGCACTTTCCAAGAAACATAATAAGGAAGATTGTCATCTTGATATATTTTTATTCCCTTACGCGTGTGTGATTTGGTAGATAATAAGCAGAACTCACTTCTAAGAACTCCACCATAAGTTTATTTACGCCTTCAAGCTATTCATTCCCTGGTCGAGACGTTTCCTTATGTTTCCATATCATATGAACTAAGTTAATAATTTTGTCCGGCTTTTAAATGCTTAGATAGTTTTTTTTAATCCTCCAGTCTCATTATTGTATTGTTGTATCGTATTACACTTTTGTTGTATATAGTGCAACCTGGCGTATTTATTGCAATATGACAACCTCTTCCTATTAACCGGAAATATGTTTAAGAGGCCTTAAGTCAAAGTCAGAATGCAATATCTTTTGAAAAAATCTGGACTCCAGCGGGAATCAAACCCACAGCCCACAGGATCTTATGGACTAGGTCACGGAGGTCGTTCACACACTATTTATGATTACTACAGTATATCTAGATATCTCTTATATTCACAAAAGAGACTAGTGACCCCGATAAGGGCAAAAACGTATCTTCCTCCAGGATCCATTAAAATTTTCACTAATAAAGATAAAGAAATTATTCAGGACTATTTTTACTTCGTATATGTTTTCTAGAGCATGTGGGTTGCATTAGATATTTTTATTGTTCTAAATATCACTATCATCTCTTCTTTTTCTTTTGATTGATGATATCTCACTTTAATTTTTACTTTATATGTTGTTCATGAAATTTGTAAAAATGAATAATCATTTAATATTTTTAGCCACCGTGTAACTTATTTTACTTACCTTGGTTTCTTTCGGTAGAAACACACTGTAAAATCGACTCGATTGATAAGATATTGTAGTTCGAAGGGGCATGTTGGTAGAGAGTGGCGAAGAGAAATGAGGACGTCATGTGGAGGCTTTCTTCCTGCAGTGAAAAGACAACGGCTGAAAGTGATGAAGAAGGTGTAGGAATGTATAATGATTCTTGAATTTAAAATATATTTGTTTTACTTATCTAAGTTTTTTTTTGTTAAATAGCCTCATTGAATTTATCATTAGACATTTATATAAGGTCATTATACTCCAGATTTCTACCCCGATACGATCAGCAGAAAATAAGTACTTCAGTTCTTCTTACAAATATTTAAGTATAGATTGCAATAGCTGGAAGTTCAATTCATTCCCAATGTCCGAGTGAATGGATTGTAATATGTACTTTCGTTGTACAGATTACAGCATGATAGATTTAATTCCGTGTGGCAATGTCTTCCAAAAAAAATTCTGAAAAGTGTTAAAATTAGCATTGAATGAAAATTAAACTGGAATTCTTTTAAACAAATCTGCGTACCAACGAGAATCAAATCTGCAAATTCTAGATCAAGACAGGCGTCTTACCAACTGAACCATAGAGATCGTTATGGATATCGGGAATAAAAAAAAATCAACCTGAATGAATTGGTTGAGTGGTTTTTATGAACAAATATTATCAAAAAACACAAAATCGGTTGTACTTACATCCCTATGTAATACTAGGTGTTATCATAATTACAGTTTAATAGTTATTGTAATATTTAATTAATGTCGTAGTTAGAACATTTTAACCATTCAAATATTATTTGACAGCTGCCACTTCTTAATATGAATTTAAAAAATAAAATGACAGTGGTAAATAATAAATATATTTATTAAGAATATATGACTTTATTGTTGATCAGAAAAATTTAATATTAAAACGAAAAAGTAGTTTATGGCTGAGAATGCTTGATTTTTCTGACATTTATAAAAATATTAACATACAATAATTAGATTCTCTCTCTCTCTCTTTGAATAATGGCCGTGAACTCCTATATATGAAGGAGTATACGCCAGTGTCAAGTGATGAATAATTAGATTCACATGTCACTCACTCGCCTTAATCTGTTTCTATATAAGTAAATGGATTTTATTGTTTATATTTCATATTACGTTTTCTATCAATAATATATATTTGTATACATACTGAGTTTCATTTCATTCAAATTCTAAATTATTCAAGTTTTTTTAGTACCGTTACGGAAACGGATTAAACTTATCATTTTGTTAAAAAATACCTTAAAATGTACGTTTTTGATTGTTTATGCAAGATAAACATTTAATTTAAAGTACAACAAAATTATTAATATGGATCAAAATGATATGATTTCAGCAAAAAGTGCTGCAGATGTCAAAAGGGAAAGACGATCGCGCAATCACGAGCAAGCGAGACTTGAGACCAGCAGCAACAAGGCGACAAATTGAAGCAGCATAAATACAAGCACAACTTATATTGGGAAAAATAATATTTCTGTCATTATTGACGGGAATCGATATAGTATTATTTGAAAAAGCGAAATATATTTCATAACGAAAGAGCATTTTATAAGTAATCTACTTGTCAATGTATTAGGCAAAAGTATGCACAGGACTGAATATATTAATCGTCTATGGTTGTGATGAATGCTTCTTTATATTGTCTTTTATGTGTTTTATATTTAATGAATAACATCTCCTGTACAACCAAAAATAACTTTCTTCAGTTTTTAATTGTTATTACGATAAAATCATAATTTAGCAACATCGAATTACGTACAGAAATAATTTTATAAAGCATAGATAACGAATTGAAATAACGGTGTGGATATATTAAGCGAGACATGCAATTATTTTTTAGTGTTGGCAACGGAAGTTTGCGCGAAAAAGTATCGCGTTAAATAAGCGCGCTGAAACTGGGAGACATTTTATTTAATTAAAATACTTAAAATTTCTTGCAGTTTGTTTCCGGAAATAACTGTTCTCCATCTTTTCCCACATCCTTACCTTGTGCGCTTGCAAAACACTTTATCATTAAAAATGCCTGTTTAGATGATCATTTGTATAATTCTTTATAATAAAAACTCAGGCAACGATAAAATAACTTTATCAAATAACTTTGGTTGGAAAGTGATCGTAGAAGTTCAACACGTTGAAATAGTATTTTGAATAACTCAATTTGTATTCACGCTAAGATAACGTAAATATAGTTCAACTGTTTTTGCAATTTTATATATTCGAACTAAACTATGCGAAATATCTTAGAAGAAAAACCAATGGAAACACCTCAACCGTTATTGCGCGCAATCAAGCTCGAATTTCATATTGTATCAAAATATTTTTATCAAAAAACTATTTCAATAGAGTCCACTACGGAAGGTATTTATTAAAAAATATTAAAATTGTTGTATCTCACTAAAAATATCATACTTAGTATTTACTGTCCAAAAATGCCGCTAGTATTCAAGATATTTAAACAAAATGAAATCCCGCGGTGCAACATTCAAGCCTAGGGCCTGTTTAATTATTCTTCTCGAATTTCATTTGAATTGTCTTATTTCAATAAGGTCTGGTCTGGTCAAATCCAGTGGTCTTCAAACTTCTAGCATATTTAGTACCTACACTTAAAACCCAAGTACGAAAAAAATACAACAGGCCTTTTTTAATGTCAATGTCAAACGTTTTAAAACGAAAATTTAGATACATACGATTCAATTTAGTTTTGATTAAATTTGATGTTTTAAAGGTGACTATATTTTTTTTTACATTTGTATTCTTTATAATTTTTAACCCCTTTGGTATAGCAATCTTTGAAATCATGCATTGCCAAAGACGGTAAAAGGCACATTTTCACATACGACTATGCTGAGTTCTCCATTTTTACTTAATATTATAGATACGCGTAAGAAAATACAGTTATTTAAAATATTTAAATTATTTATTGAAAGCAATAACGATGCTACGCGTTGTAAATGAAAAAGAGGAATGTTTGAACAGAGACGTAGTACTGACAAGTTCTGACAACCTGTATTATTTAACTAGAAAAATTAAACGTTCCACGTAACTCAGTTTGAATATCGCTGAGGTATTCCCACAAAGGTTTATTTTAAGAGTTTTATTAGTCAGTAAACAGAAGCCTTAACGTTGTATATCAAGTAATACTATATTGTAAATTGAATAAATAACAGTAATTTAATTCCAGTATCTTTGTAACTTGCGTTATAAACTTAAGCACGTATGTAAGTTTATCTAGGAAATCATTTCCACAACTTTATGGACATTTTTTTCGAACACCCAATTAAATTGAAGCTGTAAAAAATGCTAGCATCTGATTAGTTCCACCTTAAAAAAGTTTACTCTTATCAAATGTTATTGCGTATTCAGTCTCTAATTATTATCCAGTTATTCAGGCGATTTTATACGTAATCTAGCACTAAACGAACTTTGAAAAATTAAAAACGTAACTGACATTTTCCCATTTGACTTTTAAACAGCAAAAAAAACACGTGTCGACATTTACAAATAGTCAATAATAGTAAAACATTTAGATTGACAAGATTTTTTTTATGATTATTCGACTTGTCGCTGTATATAAAAAAAGATGAAAGACTAAAAACTATTACTGAAAACGAGCGTACCATATATGTAAAAAGTCGTATACGATTGTATGAACGAAAACGAATGTCTAATTTAGTCGGGAGTTATTGAGTAACATGATCAAATTCGTGCAAAGGAGTGTTTCGATAGTTCTTTAAAATTTGGAGTTGCCAAGTTATTACTATATCGTATTGTATTACACTTTATTTACATAAAACACAAACTTGCAAGTGCGTTTGAGTACAACCAATCAGAAATGGTGTTTCAATAAGCTTTAGCAAAAACAGACTAAAGACCTATTTTAAAAAAATGTCAGTTCCAACGGAAATCGAATCCGAACCGACCGGAATGGAAAACGAGCATCTTATCAACAAGACCAAGAAGAAAAAAACGTGTTTAAACTATTGAATAGAAAAACAATTGATAGGAAAAAAAATCGGGTTTATTTAGCTTGTAGTGCGATATACGTGTATATAAATTTAATAGTTTTTTATAAGGCAAGCAAAGCAAAGGCAGAAATGAAAGAGTTGATTGAACGAGAGGAATCTGAATACTCACACATGAACCACAAAAAATATTTATTAATGAACTCGCACACTGTTTTCATTCTATATTATTGTATAATGTTTCATTCAAAATTAACGAGAGCACGCCTAGATGATTTTGGACATTCTTAAGAAGGTTTATGGACGTTGAAGAGGCTAAGAATGTGTGTCGAGATAAGAAAGTGTCTGCTTACCCGACAGGGAAATGGCGTGAAAGTATTTATGTTATGTATGTAATATTACAATATTTTATGAAATCCATAAAAAAAAATGAAACTTGCGTCCTTAAGGAAAGAACGAATACAAACATTAAACTATCTCCGACAGATCGAATGAGAATCTGTTCTCGTAATTCAGTTACCGGAGATAAGAGGTAATAACTCATTCGTAATAAATGGTAACAGTATTCTTACAAATAGGAGATTACCGAAATACTATTCTTACCTTGTCGTGATCGATGCTGTTTTACAGATATAAGTACAGAACAAAGAATGAAGAAACTGGTTTTTGGTTAATACCGTCCGTTCAGACGTTAAATATTAAAGATTTTATCTACCGAAGATGGATTCTGCTTCTGAAGTATTCCTCCGTCAGTAGCAGAGATTTAATAAAGTTAGATTAAAAAAAAGAAACTGGTTGTCGACAAAAGATTATCAATTTTGTTAACACGATGGTAATGTGACAGTTTTACATGTTTGATAAATTTGTGGTTCGCGTTATATTTTTTTTTTTCGTTTCAGTAAAAACACTGGAATATTTATAATAATAATAATAATCAAATGACAATTTATCTAGCGCCGTCCTCAAGGGAGATCTTACTCAGGATTCGAACCCACCGCTATTAACAAAGCTAATAAAGGGTCTTTCAAATTGAGCGGTTTTTTTAATACTTGTATAAAATACAGATGGCGTCGCGAATTTGCCTGGGTCTTATGACATTTGAGAAGTGTAATATATGACATTTATAAAAATGGAGTCGTATACAACGCGTTCAAATTGTTGAATTATTTTATGTATTGTAATCTCCGGAAACGGTGATGTTAATTAACCACCAAGATCATGTGATCTGACACCGTTGGATTATTTTCTGTAGGGTTACGTGAAAAGCCAGGTCTATAAGAATGACCCCAATCAATTCCTTAGCTGAAGGACGAAATTATTCGCGTTATCGGTTAGTTAGAACCGCAATTATGTCAAAATGTCATCGAAAATTTTGACAAGAGTGGACATCTGCGGAGCTGCGAGAGGTGGACATTTGGCGGATATTGTTTTTTGTGTTTAAATGTCATACATTATACTTCAATGACCAATAAAAAGTTTTTTGAAATCAAATCAATTTGTGTGTTTTATTCAAGAATTTAAAAAATCGAAATAAAAAAAAACCGCTCAATTTGAAAGACCCTTTATATATGTATACACGAGTGTAAGGATAACAAAGGAGTGAGACTCAAATGCGCATCCACCAAAACCTGAGATTAGTAGTAACACTATTCATATGAAAATTGCTAGGAGGAAGACGATAATTAAAACGTAACAAATAAATATATTTGCATTAAGTAACATTAAAGTAACAAACAAATATATTGTATTTACTGCGTCCAGTTAGATTCAATACTTCCCCGTTAGATTGGATTTAGAAAAGGAAAAAGGAATTGATTAATAACTTTAGTCTGTATCATATTACAGTTCATTGGAACAATTAAAACTTAGACGACCTCCGTAGCCTAATTGGTAAGATGTCTGTCTTCCGATCCGGGGGATACAGGTTCGATTCCTGTTGGTACCTATTTATATAAAAAAAGAGATTCCGATCTGGTTTTTACTTGAGACCTCTTTTACATATTTTTGATTTGAAAGGCATTGACATGCAATAGCTAGCAATTACCCGTCAATAATGACGGAAGTAAATCAAATAATAATATTATATTTATCTTGCTGTTAAAATATAAAGTATCTTTTTAATAAATACATTATTTGCTATTGTTATTTTATGCTTTACGATCATATCAAGAAGTGACAGCTGTGAAATAATTTTGAAAAAAGAAAGATGTTCTGAAACATGATACAGAATTCCTGACATTTTTGTTAATACAATTAAGTACCGTACCAATAATAATATTTGGGCTCTCAAAAATACAATATAAAAAAAATCTATGTTTAAAACATATTTCAGAGCATCTTCATTTTTCCAATATGACAGATGTTTTCTTGTTCTTGAATAATGGTTGTGAACATGTGAAGGAGTATACGCCAATGATGATGACAGCTGTCACTTCTTGATTTTTCAGAATATTTTGATATATGAATTCACGGCCATTATTCAAAGGAGAAGAAGAATATTTTGATTCATATAGTTCCTTCATATATAAGAGTTCACGGCCATTATTTAAGAAGAAGAATATTTCTATGGCCATCACTTGACACTGGCGTATACTCCTTCACATATACGAGTTCACGGCCATTATTTAAGAAGAAGATTTAGTTTGATATAACTTAACACTGGCGTATACTCCTTCATATATAGATTTTCAGTCATCATTCAAGAAGAAGATTTCTACGGACTCCTTCATATATAGGAGCTCACGGCCATTATTCAGAGAGAGAGAGAGAGGGAGATCTCTACGGTTAGTTCACGACTATTATTCAAAAAGAAGAAGGAGAAGATTTCTATGGTTCATCACTTAACACTGGCGTCTGCTACTTCATGAGTAGGAAGGAGCTCATAGCCATTATTCGAGAAGAAGCAAATTTTAGGGTTTTGTGCGATGACCGATATAAAAACATCGTTAAGTCGATTGAATAGTTTTTTTTATGTAAGAGTCAAACGAACGTAGTAATAAAATATTCGATTATCTTATAATAAATAATAGAAATCACACAAAAAGCATTTTTCGATTATCTTAAGTATGACAAAATTACATTGAGCTACATGTATATATTATATAATACCTTACTTCAAAACGGCGGCAATAAATATTGCTGCAAGTAGGATACGAATCCATGACCTGTTTCCGGTTGTCGCTTTTATAAAATATGTTACAGCAGATGATTTTTCAATTAAAACAGTAGCTTTTAATTAAAGTTATTATACTCTATTACAAAATAAATAAACGAATCTTAAAACGTAATTCTTTTGCAGTGAATTTTAGATTTTTTCAACAACAGACGTTTCTGATACACAGGAAATTGAATAACATTTGAATGCTTGTAGATCCGTGCAATTGAAAATACAGAATATACAATACGATACAGACAAAATAAATAAGATTCACTTTTGTTCAAGCATAACAAATAGTACGGTTTGTTTCATTAACCCACTAAAATTGTTACATCTTATGAAACAAATATACTCCACTTTCGACACCCATTATATTGCATTCGATCATTTATGTTCGTCTTGAGTAATTTTTTCTTGTATTCACAGTTGATTGTAGCAGTATACAATTGGTGTACGAGTATGTATTAAATTATAAGATAATTGATACTGGTGTGCCCTCTGTGATACGTAAAAGTGCTAGATATATAGTTTTCTGATAGCTTGGTTCTATCGCATGAAATATGATAGTCTTCTTCAAGAGTGCTAGAAAACTGAGAACATAGGAGTTTTTTATGTATGAAAGTCTCTCTATTTTAGTATTTAAAAAAAAATATAATAGAATCAATACTTAAATTGATGTTTATTGTAAGACTAGCTGAAAAGCATGCAAACATAATAACTATATACTTGTTGATTTTTGCACCTATTTATATTTTATCCTGTCACTCCATGACCCTTACCGTCTCTACTCCGGCGTTGCTGCGTATTGACAATCATCATAATATATTATTTACCTTGGCCTACCGGCGTCTGTCATTTTGGTTTTGCCGATCTTCGTTGGAGATCCGTGATCTTCGATCCTCTTATTAAGGAATTGTGTTTGGTCAGCTTTATAGTTTGTCGTCGTAGACCCCGTTGTTATGTTTTTCTTTGCTTTGTCTTTTAGGCATTTTAATTTTTTTTTTCATAAAGTGGGGAAGTTAACGGTCACGCCATGTGTAAATAATATATTTAATAAATTAAGATTTGTTTGCATTTTACCACTTTAAAACATATTTGCGTGATGTTTCACTTAATATTTCCCTTATTTTTCAGTGCGCATGTACTCAAAATGTGAATGGCAGTAAATGCATTTTCATTTACCAAACAAATTATTAGTTTATAAAATAATGACCCAATGTTATATTGTAAACACCTGCCTACCAATTACTGACTTGTTTTACTTCGATAGCGTGTGTTTTAAAATTGAAATATGTATTCACGTTACGCAGTAGCTTCTGCATATGTGTTTAATTTAATTATCATTTCCCCGTCACTGTAGGTTTTGTTTCATTTTCGGCTTTGCGGCGTTAGAATGAAATAGATGTACATTGAGATTGACAATAGGTACTAAAAGAACCTATAAAATAAAAGTTGAATTATAGAAAGCTTTAAAAAATAAAAATTATTTACGAAATACGTTCAAAAGTTATGGAAAAAATAACAATAAATTATTTTTTCCATAACTTTTGAACGTATTTCGTAGATAATTTTTATTAAATAATTGAAAAGGCCTATTAGCCTATTATAAAAACAATTTTCAAATAACTTCATGATAATTTAATTTTGTCATTTACGATTAGTCTATTGGTATTTGCAGAATGTTTTCTTGATTAGTAAATTGTTTTTATTAAGTGCCTGTCGATTCGCAGTGATGCTTGTTTGCATTGATGCTGAGTTTATAGTATTTTCATGGCATTATACTTTTTTTCGTTGTAATTTATTTATAGTTAATATTTTTCAAATATTTGAGTGTTGGTTTATTTTATTTATTTCTATGTATGTATATTTTTCTTTTCACACGAATGTCAAGAGAAACGCCTTGTATAGTACAGTGCACTACGGGTTGCCCGCCTGAAGGCGGTTCCGTAATATGTTAGATAATAACTGTGTACGAGTATATTGTTGAATTATTGTATTTTTGTGCGAGTTTAGACACACATACATTCATACTTTTAAGTATCTTATTTTTAAAGTTTGGGTTTACGTACACAAATATATCGTTATTTTTATGTATATATTTCTACACCTCATATTTACTGTATGCCGAGAGCATATTCGGTTTCTCCTTTTCAATTATGAATGTTTATTTGATTTCTTTTTTAATTTTGAATTAACAGTTGAACAATTTCGATGTATGCTTTTTTATGAACTGGTTGTATATTTTTGTGGTTGTATCTGTTCGTTCTTTTTTTTTTCTTTTTCAATACGAAAATATGTGTAAATAAAGTATGCTCTAAAATATAAGGTATAATAATAAATAAATGAGGCTCATAATTGAAATATGATTGCACCATTGTTAAGTATCATTTGCACATATATTAGAAATTGCACATATCTTTGATCAATATAAGTGGAAGCTTTTTATTAAATTTATTGCACGAAATATTATTATGCCAATAATTATTTCTGTCTTGTTATTGCAAAAACCTAAAAATTTTCCACCTGTTTTACCTTACAACAATCAGGTGATGAAGGTAGTTATCATGTGAATCGAGCAATAATAGTCTGATGAAATGGTCGACTTTTTAAGTTAGACACGTACTCTGCTATCATCAAGATTGCCTGTCTTGAGATGTTGACTCCAGTTATCCTTCCATTTTTGGAGGTCTTTCTGTGGGACTTGTGCCAATATGTATTTCATGCAGTGCCACAGGGAACCCTCGTGTCACCCATCATTTCTGTGAGACTTGTGCTAATGTGTATTTCATGCAGTGCCACAGGGAACCCTCATGTTACCCATCCTTTCTGTGGGACTTGTGCCAATGCGTATTTCATGCAGTGCCACAGGGAACCCTCGTATTACCCATCCTTTCTGTGGGGCTTGTACCAATGTGTATTTCATGCAGTGCCACAGGGAGCCCTCGTGTTACCCATCCTTTCTGTGGGACTTGTGTCAATGTGCATTTCATGCAGTGTCACAGGGAACTCTCGTGCTATCCACCCTTTCCACATAGTTTCGCAAGTGTCTTCAGTAGTTTCTACCCCATCTCACAATTCCGCTACCTTTACTCACATATTTCTCGAATACGGGAATTTCTAACTCAATTTCAAAGTGTTTTAGTACTCATAGCTCTAAGGATTTTCATTTAATTGGTATGGAACATACTTGATGTTTTTTTATTGTATCTGCTCTAGACTCTATTCCAGAAGTCATGATTGGCGGCCTCACACATGTTTTTTTCAATTTGAACCTTCCTATCTGTTCTCAAGTATTTGTTATTCCACATAGATAAAATGCTAACAAGTATAAACTTTCCGCTAACCTATTTGTCTTAGAAGAAATATTGCCAAACAAAAACTTTATAATTTTGTTAATTTATTTTAGTTTTCATCTTTTTGTCGGTCGGAAGAAAATATTTTTAATCATTTAAAAAATATTTTTTCAAATTTGAAGTTTTCGTGAAAAACGATACCTTAAAGTCGGATATACTATATGTGTAATGTACTCGTATTTTCGACCGTTTCTAAAGTGTAATGAATGATGATGTCGGTGGCGTGAATGGATTCCAGTTGGAATCTAAGTTATTTAAACATAATTCAGTCTGTTTTTCAATTAAGTCGTCTTTGAAATATTTCTAGTTGATTGAAAATATTTCCACGTGACGATAAACCCACCAGGTTATACGAAACTGTGTTGTACTGTGCACAAAAAAATAATAAAATTTGAGTTATATTTCAATAACAAGATTAAAAACAAAAGAGATGAAGAAAAGTAAGATACAGATGGAAATTGTAAAGAAGATAGATACACGAAATGTTTTTTTTTTACAATATATATAAATAAAACTTTGAACTGATTTTTTGAATAAAATTAAGCAAGATTGGGATATAACTGGTATTAATAAGGTCTCTAGATATAAATCAATCCAACAATCTGTCCCTTTGAAACCATTGTTTGATATTATAAGAATGAATAAGATGGAAGTGTCTGTCATTTGTCGTTTGCGGAGGGGGCCACTATGTGGTGGCCAGTCGCCTTTACAGAATGGGTGTTGTGGAGAGTGCCCGCTGTGACTGTGGTCTGGAGGAAGAAACCATAGACCATGTATTTTTCGGTTGTCCCTTGCGAGATATATTAGATTTACTAAAAGCCATATTTTGATCGCGTCCAATAAATGTTGCGTTTTTTCATTCTGCGAGGAATTTTTCCATTTATATATCGATTGTTAAATTTTTGAAGCTTAATCAATTGAAGCTTTGAATTATCAAGAATAGTATTTTTTTTAAATTTATTTTATTATATTGACTCATATAATTGCATAATGTCTTTAATTTGGTGGCACAAATCCTCCTAGTTTGGGTAGATTGCCTATTTAAAAAAAAGCTTTTGAAGTGTGTTATTAAAAATATGTAAAAACAGAGCACATCTTATCAGGCCAATAAGAGTTTAGTTATATTATTTACAAAACAAAACACTCGTTTAAGCTATATGAATACATACTATCATGTCATATCCTTATCGGGGAAGGTGAGAGGACAGATTGGCAGATTTTCCTTCCTCGATATACATTTTTCTCCTTTTCTACATATATATTTCTACCTTCTCATTCAACAACTACGATGTTTTTCATTACGTTTCTATTTTTGTTTCTTTCAAAATATAATTCACTTCATCTAATTATACTTTTCTTGGTCTTCCTCTCACGCCTTCCGCTCAAATTTGTACAATATACGTTTTTTGTTCGTTTTTTCATTCGTTCTATATGCCCAAACCATCTCAGATCGCTCGTCTTTATCTTACTTAACATATCAGCCTTACGTTCTCATTTAATTCTAATCACTACATTCCATATTCTGTCATACATTATCACCTTATGTAATATTCTCAAGGCACACATTTCGATGGACGTTAAAGCTTTATGAATTAAAACAAAACAGTTTCATTTTGTTAAGCCTTGTCACCTCTCTCGACCACTGACCCCATCAACCTAGGCATTTACCTGTTTCTTGCTGAGTACTTAAAATATTTAGTACAAAACATCGCGTGACATAATGTCAATGTCAGATTAGTGGATAATATCAAAGTGCTACCGTGCATTTAGATTTTTATTACTCAACTCTAAATTGGAATTTAACATTGTATTTTGTCTGGAACATTTATACGAAGCGACATATAAAATAAGATAATAGAGGGATTTCAAACAAAAAATATGAAATGAAGTGATTAAAAATAAATTTGAACTTAAGGTTGATGTTTTGAGTAATATGAAGAAGAACACTCTGATATGGTTTAGGCACGTGGAACAAATGAACTAAGAAAATACTAACAAAACAAATATAATACGTGACCAAAAAAAGTATGATTGGATCAAGTGAATTATATTTTTAATGAAGCAAATGTGAAAGAGGCGAAATATGTGTGTCGAGATGGGGGAGTCTGGCGCTCTGTCCTTTCTGCTTTCCCCAATAGGAAAACTGGGTGATGTATGTATGTGTATGAAACAAAAAATAATCTCATCTTATTGAAATTTGGTGTCAACTGAAATTTAATGAAAAATTCCGCGTCTTGAGCTTCTGTATACATATGTGCGTTTTATAAATAAATTCGCTTGCAATGCTTTTTTATGTGATTGAAAGTACTAAAAATTAAGATACGTCTCCCGAACTCACTAATTACATGATAAATATTTACGTGTAAGTATTCAATCGTGTCCAGCCTCGCATGACTTAAGAACTGTTTTTTTGTTTTAATTGTTCCTTTCTATTATCTCTTTCAATATATCAAATCAAATAACAGTCTTGTTTTTTTTTAAAAAAAACAGTCATTATTTAACTTTAAATAAATCAGATTCAAATTATCCTTCTAAAAATTAATTTAGTTGATATTTGTGGAAAAGGATTATGATTTTTTTCCCTGGATATAAAACTAACTGACATTTGAATTGTTTTCATGTGATTCATAACCCAATCAATTAAAATTAGTCAACTGGCAAAAGATACAAATTATAGATAACTTAAAATTAAATTAAAAAAATATTACAACTAGGGGACAGTCTTTAAAATGCCTAGAGGTTTTTTTTTAACTAGCCCCAACTGGATATATATGTATTTACGCGTATATATCTTCCAACACCAAAGGGAGAATTACTGTTGTCAGTGGTAGGGTGAATTATTAACTTGTTATTCATTATTGACATACAAAACTGATATCAGATCTCTATCCAGATTTATTTTTATTTTTTACAAAACATCGTTAAAAATATACGTAGTTTTAATGAAAAGCCAAAGCGTCCAATACAATTATTGCATGTTAAAATGCTGAAACCCTCCATTTTGTGAATATACTCGTATGTGTGGATAACCGCTTTTCTTGGCAAGACCTGTGACGAAGTGGTGTCATTCTTTATCACAAATGTTATATATTTGTCCGAAATACTAAAATTCTCAGCGGAAACATTCACACTTTGCATTAATATCCTTTACACTGAAATCCCAATCTATCACATACACTGTTCCAACAGCATCATCATTTTAACAACCACATCAAAATCATGTCCACCAACTAACTCCTCATCACACACTCTACATTCGTACGAGCCTTTTCACTGACATGCCTATGTGGAGACCTCTTAAAGCGTCTCACTCCTGAGTCTCCTTTGTCAAGAGTCATCTTGTAACATATTTTTTTAAATTTGATGGTATGACAATATAAAAATCTCCATTCTTCCTCAGGAATGCATTGTGAATTCTTAGCCCAAAGAATTGAACATTCATCCTGCCAAATGATATTTGAAAAAGTAGGATTGGAACCAATAAATTATGTCAAACTATTGAGTTATCTTTTATAAATATGATAAACTACCTAAAAACCTAATCCAAGGATGTGCGAAAACAATTTACAAATACTTGTGAATTGTTTTAAATCTACTTACGCTCTATCCCATCTCGCCATGCCCCTGCACTTCAGTTGCTGTACATTACCAATGATTATACTGTTTGCCTTAGCCTGCTGGCTTTACTAAATAATAGCATTATTTTTCAGTGAACGCGTACCCAAAATGTGAATGTCAGTGAATGTATTTTCATTTGTTTTGTAAAAAATCACAAAACTAATTTAATGTTTGTAAATACCTACCTTCCTTTTGTTGGCTTGTTTTACTTCCATACCGTGTATTTCAAAATTGGAATATGTTCACGTTACGGAAAGCTTCTACATATATATTTTGTTTCATTTTCACTTCTTGGTCACATTATGTTTTGTTTCATTTTCGGCTTTACGGCATTAGGCAAATTATATGATAAATGAACAAAGCGATTTTGATGTAATTATATTTTATTATGTAACAGTGTCATATATTTATCAATATTGTTAAAATATTCCTAACAAATCCATTCCTGCTAAAGATTAGTTAAGTGGTACAACTTTAGAGGCGATCTCCTAATTAATATTAGAGCGAGGATAATTAATGTTTTCTTCACATTTCTGTTCCGCCCCGAAACAAAAAATCACTATGCCGATGTAGTGGCCTATTCATGTTGCTAATATCTTGATGCGATGATAACGAATTCATTATGTGATGAATAATAGGCAAACTGTTTTACCACTAATGAAAATATAGTACAGAGGGGGTACTAGCGAAGTGACCTTAAAAGTAGCATTTCACTTTCTATGAATATATCACAATTTGGCGGGTAATTTACCTATTTAGTGATCGATCTTTCTTCTCTGATTTATTTTATTTCTGTTCTATTTAACAGTAACAATTTAATGCAACCCCCCAGTGATTTGAACAGTAAGATAAATATTAATATTTGACTTTTTTCCGTCATTATTGACGGGTTATTGTTAGTTATTATTATTGCACGTCAAATAGTTAAAAAAAACTTATTTGGAAAGATGGTTTTTTTAACTTTCGTTTTATGCTGTACAACCTGGTGAGACAATTAATATGTGGCAATATTTTCCAGCCTTAGATTAAACTAATTTTAAAAAAACTTGGGGAATCAACGATAATCGAACTCATATTCTCCGGGCTGGAAGATAGACGTCTCACCAAATAAGCCACGGAGGTCGCCGATATGTCTTCTTATAACCTGTTATTCAATTTTCAACTTTTTGAAAATAATAGTACTCAGTGTGTATAAAAAACCATATAGTTTAATCAACTAAGCTTTTCTTATCACAAAACAATATATTTTTATCAACTAAGCTTTTCTTATCAAAAAACAATATATTTATATCAACTAAAGTCTTCTTGTCAAAAATATTCCAAATATTGTTAACTTTTTATTTACATAAGCTCTCCACATTGCTTGCTTCATTTGTCTCATTTAATTGTGGCCTCTCTAGAGTTGTGCGGAATGCCTGCGTTTATTATTTGTTTGTTTATTTATCTAGTTTAAATAATAATTACTAACCATTTTTTACCAAATTAATGTACATCTGTGAGCTTACATTTACATTCTTTTTAACTTTAACAGTACTGAAATATATCGTTAATATAAGCCCGAATTCATAGATCAGCCTAAATACTCATTTATAACTATAAAATTTCGTGATTTATATTCAAAGTCGGACTTTGAATGACTTCGTAATGAAATCACGCGACTTATTTTTTCATGGAAGTTACGACACATTTGTATGAATATCAATTTTTAAATACTAATTTCTTAAGTAAATAAATAGTTAAGGTCGAACTATGAATTTGAGCCATATAAAACGAAAATTCCGGGTGCTCTCGACTTCTCAAAACTTTATATTTTGTTAAAAAAATAAAACCTGTCTAGTATAAATAACCGTGACTTATACAACAAAGTTATTTCTGGTCCAAAAACAATTCGAATTTTTTTATAAGTAGTATTTTTTTTTTGTCTTTTGACTGGCCCTGTAAGGTTGTTCCTGTAATCGAAACCATTCGTAATTTTTTGTGCGTTGTTCGGAGTAATCTGGCGGCACCATCTGTTCACACGGCAGCCCTCTCGCCACTCGGCATGTCGCCTTAATTCTCGCATGTTACTTCGCTCCAGGCAAGGTGCTTAGATCTTATTATTACCTCAAAGAAGATCTTATCAGCCCTGCTGGCAAAACGGAGAGGCAATATAAATACTAAAGGCGACATGGAGTCTCCTTTTACTGTCAAAGTTTTTCCAGGATGTACAAGTAAATGGATTTGGTTCTGAAATACGTATGACAGTTTATGTTAAAATAGAAGATGTCCTTGATGCCAACATATAGGCAATGCAGCATAGACAAGTAAAGTTGACAGACAGTCCATCCTGTTCATACATAACTTACGAGTATGTAGCTGAATTAATGTATTGTACGAGTATATGACTAACAATTATATTAAATATGTTAGGTCTTGGAAATCGGTTTATACCGGCCCCTTTTTGGTGTCAAATACTTCGCGCAAATATAATATTATAGGGTTAGTAAGCAAATATAATATAAGGGAATCACACAAATATAATATTATAGGGTTAGCAAATATAATATTGTAGGGCAATACATTAGCTGGAAATATTTTTCTTCTTAAAAAAAATGTTAATAAAGAATACAATCTACTTTCTATACTTATCATATTATGTTTAACCTAATGAAGATAATCTGTACTCGGAATTGAAATTGTAAGCAAATAGTGTACTGGGATTCAAATTTGATTTCACTAAAATTTTAATAAAATTGAAATCAAAATGTCTCTGATCCGAAAAACTTTAAGCTACTATGGATATGTAACGCTCATAATCAGGCAATGTTACAGTTATCAAGTTTCTTAAAAAATAAGGGAATCACCCAGGAGAAATTAAATAACGATTAGGCTAGTCAGTTTCACTTACGCAGAGAATCAATTGAAAATTGCCCTCGTCAAGGCAGACCAGCAGAAGCACTCACTCCAGAACGGTTTTTTGGACGGAACTAAAGGTAACAGATGAGTTGGAACTTAAAGCTGGCATATTAAGCAAGACGAAAAAGAGCACAATGAAAATTTGAAAGTCTGACGTTTTCTCCTTTCTGCCTACCCCGATAGGGAGATGGCGTGATGGTGTGTAATGTAAAATGGTCAAGAAGACAACATTTATTGACTCGAGTATTTCCAAAATTTAAAAACTTGGGTGCTAGCAATGTGCACTAATGTGCAATAATGACCTCTATGGCGAAGTGCTTGAACAATCACAAAAGGCCGCAGCTATTTCCGGATGTTTAAAGAACACTATCTGGAAAAACAAGCATATGAACATCCAAAGCAAGGTGAGGATATACAAGACCCCCCCTGGTATATCTGTCCCCCCCCCCCCATAATGACACGTACTACAGCATAGAGTCCAGAGCCGACACTGCCATAACCAAAAATCTCCTTCGAACCAGCGAAATGAAGGCACTCAGGAGTATCGCTGGCAAAACCCTTCGTGATAGAGTACAAAACACAGAAATCCGAAGGACGTGCGAAGTTGAAGATATTGTCAGATAGGGACGACAGAGAAGAAGGTTCTGGAACGAACACGTATCCAGAATGGCGGAACCAAGAGCCGTAAGAATGGCCAGGGGCAGTATCCCCCTAGCAAGCAGACCTCCAGGACGACCAAAAGATGGAAAGACAGCTGGCAGTCGACGTCACAAGAGGCAAACAATGATGCAGGACCATAACAGGCCAACATGCCTAAAATAAGATGATGAAGAAGAAGAAGAGTATTTCCGTAAATGTATTGTTGTGGTTTATCGGGTTGGTTATTGTTGTTTTATGTAATGCATTTGCTTATTTTGTTATTTTCTAATATTTTCGAACTTATCGACCGTTTATTGAAATAAAATAATCGAACAGAATGTTTCAATTCACTCAGAATATTTAATAACCAGGTCACAAATGTACTACTATTGATAAATGGATGAGAAGCAAAAAAAACAATAAAAAGAACTAACAAAAAAATCGGCTTTTTTTAAAGCTCGTGGAAAATTTAATTAATAAAGATAAAAAATACGTAAAAAAAATCTGATTAAAAACACGGTTGATTAATTAATAAAATAAAATAAAGTTAATTGCGTTGTAATAAAATAAATGAATCAATATTCATTGAAAAGTAAATAAAGTGATGAATGTAATAAGATCAAATGAACAAATTCAATGAAAAGTTCAGCCGTTATTCATCCTTTGATGCATGGCTGGACTACCGACAGCCCAGTTCGCTGGGATTCTTTATTATATTAATGTCAGTGCTGAAAACACGGAACCATCATTCACTAGACACCCCGGGGTGTTTATTACCAGATCCGAAATGATTCCACTGCATGTGAAGAACATCATATTCCAGACATTCCAAGAATTATTGGCCAAAATATCACAATTTATAAGTTAACACGGAGTTTTCGCATGTATTAAAACATTCTCAACGTAATACTGCTGTTTAAGCTCCTGATTTTTTTGCTACGTGTTTATATGCATTTAACATAACTTTTTTTATTATTTATATTTAAATATTTATGAAACAGACGACCTCCGTGGCCTGGTTGGTAAGACGCTGTTTCCAGGTTGTGGGATCAAAACCAGATTTAAAAATAAAAAAATCCAGTCTAGTTTTTACTTAAGGCCACTTTAACGTCTTACTGATTGGTCGCAAGAGATTGCTACACTTAATACGCCTTCCAGGTTGTACAGTATACAACGACAGTGGAATACAATACAATACAAACAGCTTTTCCACAAATGTTACATGACCTAATCTTGTTTTACGAGCATACATATTTATTTAATGCATGCTTTAATGTAAAATGCACAATATGGCGGGTTTATTGCACTGGCAATCTGTTCCAGCCAACCATACAATTGTTTCACAATTTTTTCAGTCCAGGATGAAAGATTTACATTTTTATGTAATTTGTCAGGGTAATTGGAGAAGGAAAGGGCGATTGGAAAAAAATACCTTGTCACTGAGGGAATTGTAATGTTTTAAATTCCCATTTTGAAACACGTCAACACGAAACCTGTGAACTTAGGATAATAATATAATATTGAATGATTCTATTAGATTAGATCTGTGAAGAAATGTAATCCCAGAAGTAGATTTTTTTATAAATAACTGTAATTGCAATTTTCGTTTAACACTCAAATTATTCAGAACTATAATTGGGCAGTCTTCTACCAGCTATACATTCATCAATACATTGACAAGAGCCAAAATAGAATTTAGATGTTTTCGTCGTAAGAAAATTAATACAATTATGTATTTTTGTTTATGATTTGTTAGATAATAAATAGTATGTTAAGTAAATTAGACATACTATATGTTATTTAATCTTTATCAGTAATGTAAAAAGTCTCCCTAACAAATGAAGCAATAAAAAAACTATTATAAAAACCAGATAGATAGATATAAAAAAATACAGAATGGAGAGAGAAAAAAAAGTTCAATAAATAAAACAAACAAAAAATTAAATGAAATACTTAAATAGTTTCACTCGCCATCAAGTTGTAGCAAAATATTTATTTAATCCTCCTTTTAATATGGCGATTGAAATCTCAAACATGTTCAACTCAAAGAATTCGTCATAGAACTTGGAAAGAACTGATATTGATTAAATCATTTGTATTCGCCCGAAGTACACAAAACAGTTAGTTTGATCTACTCGTATAGTAGTCGAACGAATGGAACAACGGTATGCTTTCTACCCTTTTAATTTGATTTTTAAGAAAGGGGTTCCCAAGTATCTTTAAATATTGAGTATGTATGACAGTCGTTCGAAATTTGGTCAGTTTTCTATACTTTGTCATATATACACAAGGAAAGGCTGTGAGACACCATATACGAGTGTGTTTAAATTGGACGACCCCTGTCTCTGGAGTCATCGCATTGCTTAGCAAAAATATTCCAATTAAAACGTTCTACCTGTATCTATATTATTTGACATTTTACTTTTTGTTGATACCTGGATTAGTTCTGTACAATATTTTAGGATAATATTCTCGAAGTATTCACCCGTGGCAATAAGACCAACTTATCGGCAACTAGACGACCTCAATTAAGCTTTCAACATTGTATATCTGAGTGGGCTGTTTGAACAGTTCGAGGAGAAAACTTCCGCATAATCTTATCTATGGTGCATACAATTTCTACCTTCATTTATATCTGACTACCGGATCACTTATATACTTGTACATAATCAGCTAATTTAGACGCGATATAGAATCTTGCTTGATACCTGTACCAAATATTCCATGGCAGAATAACGTGACACATACACCAAAGATCTTCAGTGCGATAGGTATTAAAGCTGTTCTGTAAAAAATTAAGAGAATCATTTTAATTGCATATTTTGTATTATTTTGAGATATATATTTTTAATTATGTCAGTTATTCAAATTTAAGTATACAAAGATTATATAATTAAAAACTGGTAGTTTCCCTGTCAGGGTAGGCAGAGAGAGAAGAGCGCCAGCCTTTCTTATCTCGACATAAATCTTAAGCCGCTCCTACATCCATACACCTTCTCATACAACTCTTACGATTCCGCTATTCTACATTTCCTTCTTTTAAAATATCGTTCACTTGATCTCACCACACTTTTCTTGTCTTTATCTATCATTCATTCCACTCACATTTATTTTATTAGCATTTCCTCATTAATTAGTTCTATGTGCCCAAACTCCCTCAGAGTTCTCAACACATAACATGCATCCCTAATCACTTCATTTTGTATTTTGTCATACATTATCACCTGATGTAGTCTTCGTAGTGCGCACATTTCTACATAATTTATTCGGCTTTGTTCAGTTTTTTTCCACGCCTATGTTTCACTCTCATACAAGATTTATAATAAATATGCAAACAATATGATTATGGCGGTTAACAATGAAAATTATTTTATAATATTGCTTTTGGACAAAATGTAATGTTTAGAACCTGTTTTTATTATATTAATTTTTTTATTTATTTATTTATTTTACACATGACACGAAATATACATAATTTGCGAAATAACAACAGGTAATTTAATTTGGACACACCATTTTAATGTATCTCGGTTTGTTCCCTTTCATTTGTCGTGTCCCCATTAAACAAGGCTTTTGCCTGTACCTCACTGAGGATATATAACTTGAAAAAATAAATCGATACTTCTTTCCGATTTTCGATTATATGAAACCCCGTTGCACATTTTCATCAACCTGACAAACAGTGACACTCAATTACATATATATACATCACGCGAAATCAAACACCTCACACTTCATCACTCCAGACAGACCAAAACATTCATCCCACAATATACCGCACATAATAATAAAAAAATATAAATATAAAACAACAAAAAACACCACACTCAAGAGCTCACACAAACCTTTTCCACAAGTAATTCCTCTTGCAAGCCCAAGTACTCAAACTCCTATCGCGATAACAACCACACTTCGATCGACTGCCTAAATTGTTCTCCTCCATTTATATGAGTAAAGAGAACATATCATTTACTTGAATAACCCCCACATGGAAATAAATCTACCAGATTTTACCGCATCCAATGAAACTGTAATACAATAAAGAAGAACAATCCATATGAAGGAGAGTCCTACATGTGCATGTGAAATGGTAGAGGAAATCTTAACCACGTTTTTTTAAGGTTCTTTACGTCTTTTATCTGAACTTGACTCAAGTATATCTCCCGCCCATTCAACATGACCTATAATACCTAATTAACTAATAGTAATGATAAATATACTTTGAAAATTTATTCCAAATCATTACAGGGGTAGAAATACGAGTATTGATAAATTTTATGTTTTAGAGGGTTGAGTAGCCCTGATATATAAGTTCCTTTTAGTCGGTGACTAGGACCCACCTGTGTTTCAAAGAATGTTGAACGTTTTAAGATTTCAGTTGATTTAATCTCCAGATACTGCAATAAATTTATGTGATCTCAATGGAATATATTTTTTCACTTAACGATTAATTTTGCTGAGCGAAAGAATATTTATTGCAATAACTCTAATTCATTGTATTCTATGTCCAATAATTAAATTCTCATTCGTAAAATTGTTAATCTCATAAAAATAGTCTTATGAACTGAAGAGAACAATCTTATTTTCTGTCGTTTAAAAATTTAAACGTGTTCCAGCAACCTTGATGTTTTTAGGAGAAAAAATATCATTTTCAACAATTATATCTCAACAATACCTTAAAAATTATTTGCTGTATTATCAACATGTTAGTGTTGCGTGCTCATCTGCGTTGGTCAGAATATGTAGCTCACATGCCTGACAACAAACTTCCAAGAGATATCTTCTTCGGTTAGCTAATTGAGAGAAAACATGAGGGGGGCAACGCAAAATATATAAGCACGTATCACAAGAAAAAATCAAAAACATTAATGTTTAGCACAACTGGGAGCAAACAGCAGTAGATCGTGCCAAATAGATTATAAAAGAATCGGCTAACATCGTCCCAGACTTTGTACTACGCCTTATACTCGTATTATACTCGTTACGCCTTATATTATACTCGTAATAGGCATTCGTTTAGAGATACGAGGGTTGCTACTTAAGTTTTGAGATATGGCAACACCAGTATAGACACGTCAAATCTGACATCAGCATCGTAAGGTTTGGCGTTTTTAATGGTATACGTGCTCAGAAAGTTTTGTTATACGAGTGCTATTTGTGTTGTTTACAGTGACTTGAAAAATTCATCTCGGCCAAAAATGAAATTAAATCGTGAACATCGTCGTGCGATGATTTTTTATGATTTTCGACATGGACTAACTCAACAACAGTGTGCCGGTTAATTCGCTTTGACTTTTGGTGATAAAGCACCATCCCGGCTACTGTGTTTCGCTAGTTTTCCGAATTCAATCGTAGTCGTAGTTTGCTCCAGGACGAATTTCGCGTTCAAAATCGGTTGTTGTGCCAAAAAACATCGATGCTATGCGTAAACTGATATTGCAAGATCGTCATGTGACTTATCGTGAGATTGAGGCATGTTTGTGCATTAGTTCCAGTCGTATACATTCAATATTGCATGAACATTTCGCCGTTAAAAAGATTTGTTCGCGTTAGATACCGCATAATTTGACAATCGCTCAAGATGGCTCGTGTCGATTGGTCCAAAGAAACGTTGAAAAAATTCGATCGCTGTGCTTCAAAAGACGTCTATAAGATCGTGACAGGCGACGAATCATGGATTTATGCATATGAGCCAGAAACTAAACAGCGGTCGACTGTATGGGTCTTTCAAGACGAGCCAAATCCAACAAAAGTTGTTGGCGCACGAAGCACTTCGAAGCAAATGGTGGCTTGTTTCTTTGGTATATGCAACGTAATTAATTATATTTTTTATAAAAAAAATGAAAAGTATTTTATATCAGAAACGCTGGGAGCTTTATTTAATGAGAAATATGACGAACTCCATGATCTAATTCGTAAGACGCTTGACCTCCAAGCGGGATGAAGGGATGTGGGGTTGGGGTGAATTTTAGGTTGAATACTCGATGGTGACAAAAAATATTCCAATCTGGTAAAATAGTTCGTATGTTAATAATACCAACACGCGCTAGACGTGTGAGAATGTTCTTGCCTCTGTTGAACCGCGAGTTCCGTGCCTACTTCAGTTATGCTAAGCCCGAAGGCTCGGTTAATGGGGATGAATACAGTGTTGTGTCCCTACAATGCTCCTCGACATGTCTGAATCGCCAATACAAGCAAAGAAATAAATTTCAATTGTGCATATGTACATAGAACGATATAACTCTAGAGCGCAAAGTTGCCAAGTTTATCTGCTTCGCGCTTTTTTGTTCGGATTTCATGTCTTGTTTATTAGTTACGGTTATTATGAATTTTATGTATAATTTTTGATTGAGTGATTACATTTATCATAAATAATAGTGTTAAAAATAACTAGAAACTGTTTAAATAATCGCCTTAAAAACTATAAGTATGAAAGGTTTTATTGCGTATTACTTTTTTAAGTCATGTTTGTATTTAACATTCTAAATTTGATTGGAGTCTTCTCTCTAAACGGCGCTATATACTCGTACATAGTCATTTTATTATTATTAAATCACTTAAAGCATTAAACTGTTTTTCACTTAAACAAGTATTTTATTTTTTTAACGCTGATCTCATTACTTTCTGCAGATTGAATTAATTATTGATATTATTTCAAAACTGTGTTTTTTTTCTAGAAGTAATAACTTTATAGAAAATAGAAGACTTAATTGAAGAGCTAAGACTGATATTGAACTAGAAATTAAAAGCTTCTAATCAATTATACATCAAAATCTGCTAAAATAAGTTCACAAAAGTGTTGTAGTGCCAACTTTGATGTATGGGAGTTGAACGTGTATGTGAAATATTAAAAGAAGAATAGTTGCAGGCAATAGAGTGAATGATGTGTGTAAGACATTGGATGTAAAAATGACGGAATGCGGATTGGATGTAGTACTTAATATAAACAAAGGAGCATTGAGATGGTTTGACCACGCAGAAAGAATGAATGATTAACAAAAATAATATATAGAAGAAGTAAATAAGTTACGAGATGTAGGAAAAGAAGATACAGAAAAAAAAAACGTGGCACGACTCTTATTCTGAAAAGGGAAGAATGAAAACTCTTTATAAAAGGAATGTATGCATGACGAGTTAAGTGGATATGGCAGAAGCAAATGAAATAGAGATCTGTTCTCTCCGCCTATCCTAATAAGGACGATGTGTAATGATGATTATGATAATATACCGTTTTGAAGCCATATTTGGCACAGGACGATGATAATGATTTACTTTGCATATCCCCTGGATTTCAAATACAATCTTTTCATTTTGTCTATTCATTAACATTCAAAAAGCAAAACTTCCGAATGAATCGTGTCTTAACGGTATTTTTATCCACTTGTTGGTAACTGAGAACCATTCTAAACGGAAGTATTGTTATCTAATTTATTTATTTATTTATTTTATTTACATGACAAATATACATAATACTCATTAAAATTCGTATATAGTCTTTGAAATTCACATGTAACTGCACATTAATAGTTCAACAAATCCGAGCTGCAGCCGCAAAAAACTGTATTTTAATTGATATCTCTGTTTTGTTAAAATTTGTACTTTTATTTTATTTTCTCTCTTTACAATGCAGTGAATCTGGAGACGTGTGTGCTTGTAAATTGTTTGATAATTATACATATTTATTGAGTTCATACTTGTAATAACTGCTCATTTATTATAACTTAAGTGTACAACAAGGGCATGGGCTGAAACACATCTGATGTCCTCGAGGCCGAGCTTCCCCTCTATTGGTGGAGGTGTATCTCGACTGGGGGATGTTATGAGAAGACCTTTTGATAATCTGCCAAAATTTTGATGCTGTCTAGTGCAAGTGTATATAATATGTTTGAGTGCCCCTTATATTCTTCTCCCTGGCTCCATCCCAACTCATTGTCTGCGAAGACTGTTGGGGTCAGCTCTCCTCATCCTCAGGTTGTATGCTCTTCTGTCCTGGACTACATCCCCCAGGCCGTGCCTCTGCATCAGGGTATCCTTTTGCACCACCCATGAATTATTTGGTCTTCCTCTGGTTGTTATTCGAGGAAGATCCGTGGAGATTGCCTGGTTCACAGTGTGATCGGGTGCTCTACGTCCAACGTGCCCATACCATCTCAATCACCTCTCCTCCATCTTGCTGTTGATGTCTGTTACACCTAGGCTTCTACGAATGCGTGAGCTTTTTATTTTGTCTCTTAACGACCCACCAGCTGACCATCTTAGCATGCGCATTTCAGCAGTTTCTAGTTGCCTAGAGTAAGAGTTATACTCGTACATCGTCCAGCATTCGGTGCCCCTTATATGAAATATAATAATATTTTTTGCATTGGTGCTACACATATTTTAATATTGTCAAGTGATGAGCATGATGGTGATAAATCCTTAGGTACTGTTTGTATAGGCAGCTTTTCCGGGCAGTTGCGAACAAATTTATCATACTGAACGCTCAGTAAATGGATAAACCACTCAAAAAAATAAAATGGGAGCCTAGGGATAGTTTAAAGGTATAAATTAAACTGAAATGTTTCTGTACTATGAAACGCACTATGAGTAGTTCTACTTACAGCAAGCAAATACATATTTATCGACTTATATTTTATTTTTCATCCTCAGTATATATCCTTATCAATATTAAATAATAAACTAAAGAAGCATTATTTATGTTAAAATATTCCTCAATATAAATACAGAGAAGTCGTAAAAATTGTATGAGTAGGTGTGTGGATACAAAATAAGCTAAATGTGTGTGTCGAGATAGAAAAGTCTGGTGTTCTATCCTCTCTGCCTATCCCGACAGGAAAATGGCATGATGGTAACTATGTATGTTTATTCCTCTTCCTTAACTCCTAGACAATTCCCATCCTGATCCCTATTTTCTATAGTATTTTTTTCAAATATTGTTTTCGTAACTATGTCAAAGACACAGTGATAGATACCAAAAAATAATTATGAAACAAAAAATGGTCGATTGGAAGAAATTCCTTTAAAGCAATTAAGCCACCAGATGTATTTGCATAAAAGTGTTAAATAAACAAATAAATAAATAAATGATAATTGTTATAGTTGATTATAACCATAAAGAAAATTTATTTTTATTTTCAACTGTCCTGTCCTATCCTAACAATTGTGAAACTTTTTGTGTGTAAAATTTTAGATCTTAGTCAAAATAATTCAAAAGCCAATTAAACTGAGTCATCATCATCACTTTATCTCTGATGGAATATAGACTGAGAGAAAAAAAATCGACTTCAATATATCCTGATACACATAATTCACTTCCATCACATCTCGCCATACACACTTCTATTATTTAGAATTTTTACTCTTCGCTTTTTCAGAATTTAATTAATTTTACGACAATAGTTTGAACAGACAAGGAGATCAAGGTCTTCCATACAGCTGCGTACCAAATAATTATTCATTCGATAAATGGACAAGTCTCTCCGAGAAGAAAACGAAATATTTTAAAATTTATTAATGTTTGATCAATAAATATTAAAAAAAAAACAATCTTACAATGACTAAGATAAAAATATGTGTAAAGCTTGTTATAAAGTATGTTTCAGTTAGTCGAATGAGGTGGTGAAACATTTACTCAGTATGGAAGTTTGAATTGGGTCAAAAAATAAGAAATCACTTATTGAGAATTTTAACTAAAGGAGTTTGCTTCGCTGATATTTTGCGGTATGCAATTTAAAAATCTTGAAATGGTTTCAATATTAAGTATTAAATATTTTACATGCGAGATTGAAATAAATATTGGCATTATTAAAAATTGTTGTTTATAATTATGTAATAATTAGCCTTTTATGTTATCATTGATATTTTTTGCCATTAACATTAAAAATATTTACATTTTTTAATGATCTGAAAGTTTTAAAAATTCATTTACATTGATAATATTTTCGAATATTGGTTAGTATTTAAATTTTATTTATGTTGCTGTGGTTCACGAGAATGTAATAAATAAAAATTTATACTTAATTAATTCATACTAATTATAGTAATCATAATTATAAAGTCAACAGCCTTGACCAAAAATGAGACTAATGATATAACGGGGTCCCAGCGATAAAGATGGGACTCCATAAAGAGAAGAACTCGTTGAAAATATAAGTTAAATTGGAAAATATATGGTCAATAAATTAATATTGACAGCTGTTGAGTATTCTGCCGCAGTACATGTTGTTTATTGACCAATAATGAGGTATGAACTGGTCAAAAATTAAAAACTATAAAATAATAATATACAAGAATGACAGGTCCTGCGGTTTAACAGTTTGAATGGAAATAAATAAAAACTGATAGTTAATTTTTGTATTTACTACTGTTTTATTTATGTTCACTACCGATTTCAAAGACTTGCGTCGTTTTTCGTCAGGTGATTTTATACTGATAATAGGTTAAGGAAAAAAATTATAAGATAATTAACTTGTTTAATCCGACATTTATAAAATTGAATGTTTTGAGTATTTAGATTTTTAAATAAGAAAAAAATTAAATAAGTTTCGAAATAAGAGTTAAAACGCACTTGAGATGTTTAAATAACAATTATCATTCATAATTCGTAAGCCACTTGATTGAGAAAAACCACTCGTTCGATATCGATCGCGGTTTCAGCCTGGGGGGATAACATCTGGATAACCTATAAATTCTCGAGGTTATAAAACATTAAATTAAGTCTATATATTAAAATTAATCAGGTCAATTTCAGTGATATTACTCTTCACAACCTGTTTCCCATTCAAACAAACACCAATTTCTTGATTCCTCCCACACACTATTCGCTTTGTCTGCCACTAATACCTCTCTTTCTTTACCAGTGACCACTGACAAAAACAATTTGAACATTTTATTGAGTTCCTCATCACCTGACAAAGGATACAGGGGTCTTTGAAACCGACAGACTGAAAAAATATTTTTTAAATATTTAAGATGAATTATAATGCAGGTCGTTATTTTCCGAAGATTTCCGCTTTAACTTTATTTATTTAACATTTCATAGTAAAACAACATGGTGGACTTATTGCCAGGCGGCAATCTCTTTCAACTAACATAACAAAAGTAAATAGAGGAAGTTACATGGTCGCAAAATTCACTAACAATATATACCTAATAAAAATAAAAGTGAGATATCATCAATCAAAGAAAAAAGAAAGGGATGATGGAGAGGAAAAGAAAATCGAAACTGAAACATGTTACAGTACTGATTTGAAATTAATAGATTTTTCAGTCGCTTTTCAAAAGATGCCAATAGCGTAGTGAGTCTAATATTAGTTGGTAAGTGGTGCCAGAGTCTCACTGCATAAACACTAAAAGACGACGTAAAAAAAGAAGAGCGGTGAACTGGGAAAACCTATAAATAATCTTTGCCGAGATAAGAGGAGGCAGCGGGACAGTTAAGGATATTATACAGTCGTGACAATATGTGAATTTTGCGTTTATTTCTCATTTTAAACCAGTTCAGTTCCCTCTAATACGATGTGACATGATCGTACAATACTTTCTCGGGTTAAAAATAAATCTCAGACAAGAATGTTGAAGACGCCGTAATTTATACAAGGGTTCCTTCATAATATCGAAATAACAGACTTCTTAGTAGTCCAAAATCAGAAAGAGCAGAGATGGGACGAGCAAAATTTTGGTTTTACTAGGCAGGAATCTTTATAGCACTTTAAGGGAATGAAAGCCAAAGAAGATCCTTTCGATCACCTAATTCATTTGGTCCAGCCATAAGAGAACGTTTACTTACACTACTAGGTGTTTGACTACTTTATTTAATGGTGTGATAGAGCCATTGAGTAATATTGGAGGACGTAAGTCAGCGTTGAATTTGCTGAGAACCTGATGATTGGTTGAGATTTTGTAGAACTCCATATTAGAATATTGACAAATAAATATTAAACAAAACAATGAATTTAGAAACATTAAAGATACATAAACTCACAAGCAAAAATTTCAATATTATTGACTCGGTTTTTATCGCAGTACGACAAAATGTGATCAGCGGATTGATTCAGTTGGCTCCAAATACAACAGGGCGAAGAGTCAAGATTCAAGCAAAAAGTTTGCTGTTAAAACACCTATGGCTAAAGAGAAATTGGGTAGTCCAATTGTTTGGTTACGCCTATGGGAATCTGATACGAGTCTTAATACATGGAGAAAAAATAAAAGTCTGTCTTCCAATGACGACCATCGTAATTGCCGTGTTGACATTTGGGTTTCTAGGCGATTAGAATTGCGCTAGAGGCCATCCCTGGCAAGGGGTAAAGGATAAAGTCACCTATCCTCGCAGACGGATCCAGAAGCATGAGCTACCAGAATGCAAAGCTTATATCTTGATTATACCACCGACGAACGACGTTGACGAACATAGCTGGATTATATAGGTTATTGTGCCCCCCTTGCGGTAGTCAGCAAGACGTCTATTCCAACACGGGAGTTATGAAATCGGTGGTATCATTTTTTTTAAAAGGGTTTCATTCTGGTTTTCACTTTTGAGTTACGCTGTTAACAATGAAAGTGCAATATGTACATATCAACTGCAAAATGTAGAATATAAGATGAAATGTTTTTTTTTCCTTGTATATCACTCCTCACCATATCTGCATTGGTGATGTGCGCATGTTGAAAAGCGTTGCAGGGAGACAACATTGTCTCTTGCCCCATAAATCAGGATGAATTATGGCTCACTGTCACTAAACGATATCAAATAATTTATCATCATCATCAAACCTTTAACTTTAAAATATCTTCCTTTGATAGGGAGAAGTCGTATCATATTAAGTATTTGATTTGTAAACCTTTTACAATCCCTATTGATTCAAAATTAAATTATAAAAGGGAAAACATACGCTAGATGATAATGAGACAAAAATAACTTAAAGCAACGTATTCTTACCTCATCACCTATGCAAATAAAACGCAAACGAAACCACTAATAAAACAACTTGTGTAAAGTTTTAATAATTTGCAACTATCAGTTCTATATAAGGTAACACCGCCCAACACATTTCATAACCAGAATTAGCAACCATCTGTTAAGTCATTTTATGTTTTAAAAACACAAAGTCCAAATACAAATGAGGACTAAAAACATTGTAGATCAATTTATAATATTTTTGTATTTTATAACACAAGTTATTTGTTTAGGTAGCTATAAAAACAATTTGAATCATTTGACAAAAAAATAACTTCCGATGTGTTATTGAAGCGAGCAAAATTTCCTTTCTTCCTCCAGTTAGAATTTGTGCCAACACCAGTCAATGCTTGGTCTTCGAAGAAGACACACGGCTGCGCGCGCTCTATGCGCGTTCGCGGGAAAATCCATCGATCGAGATTTTAAATTTCGAACGTATTTTATTTTTTATGTTGTTAAACAAATTATTAAGCGTCCTTACAAAATTATTTAAATTCAAACAAAGTTGCATTACATATATGAAATTAAATAAAATGTAAAAAATAAATTTGAACAAAATAGTGTATTATTGTGCATAAAATATATTTTGTATTATGATAAATTTTTTTTTTTTGGTTTTAATTTAAAGTGCGGAGAGAGTAAATTAAGCTGAAACCATTGACAATATACAAAATAAGTAATAAAGTGTTACAGACATTCTTAAACTAAATAACTTAATTTTTTTTGACATTAACTTGTAATATTTATTAAGTTTAGTTTTAGTTATTATATTACTTTAAATGAATTAAGTTGAACATGTAAAAAAATACTAAAAAAAAATTGAAATTGTTAGTGATTTTATGAATTTAAAGAAAGTGTTTACATAAATAAACATGGACAAAACAACAAAATCAAATAGTTGATAAACGTTTTTAAATATAAAAAACTATTATAAATGAAAAGTTTTCATGTAGTAAGGTAAATGTCCAAATTCAAACATGGATTTGGATGGATACCACAGAAAGTGGCCCACCTCGGGACGAAGATGTGCTACTGTGGAGAGAATATTCATCCTGTTTGCCTCCATGAGTATATTCAGCATAATGATGCTAATCAATGTTGACGTTTATAAAGGAGGAAGTGCCATTTTGTGGATGGGAGATATGAATATAGAGCAAACACCTCGCTCTCCGAACATAAAACAAATGGCAATGCCTGCCATGAAGACGATTGTAGCCTATTCACCGGAGAAACAAGCCGAAATGGATAGGAAATATCCAATATTTTGTGAAACCCCACCCAAACCACCGCCGAGATCCAAAAGGGTAAGTAAAATAATTTGATTTAATTTTTCAATGCCCTAATTATGAATAAGTTGCATCTCTACATACATATATGTCATTACGCCATGTCACTTTTAGAAAAGACATATCTCCGTGCCTTTCTATTAACTCACACAGTTCTCATCTCATTCATATAGGTATATTTTATCATACATGCTCTCCTGTTTCTCGCACTTACTTCCCAGCAGTTAAAGTTTACACATATTCTTCGAACCCCTTCTTGGTCTATCTATTTCACGCTCTCCATTTATTTCAGACATATATACATTTGTTTGACATATACATCTATATTTGTTTAGTAAGTCTTTCCCAACTTATTATCTTTGTGTGGACATATGTTACCAACTGAAGATTTCTTTAAAATATAAATATAATTAAACGGGAAAATATGTAATGTGAATGGTGTCAGATTACTTTACTATTTAAATAACAAGCATTGAATTTATGTAGATAAGCATTTTAGGAATATGTTTTGAATTAAAACGCAACGTGGATTTTTACTGTAACAAATTTACAAATAAAAAGTAAATAAATTATCGCTTTGTATAAAAATATTTAATTTAGCAAAAAAAAAATCGTTTTTATACAAGAATTACTTCATTAAATCACAACCAGTAAAAATGAGTTTATATCTTTATTGAGTTATTAAAAATAGTTGAAACTAGCACCTTATGTGTTAATTAAAAACCTAATGTGACTGAATGTGTTCACATTTAATGGATTTCAAGTATACATGTTCTATCATAAATTTTATGATTCCTTGGGCTGCAATAAAAATTCACTTTAAGAATTCAACTTGATTTTTTTAGTTCTTGTCAGACATGATTGGAAAATAAGTACTTTTTATGAATTATTACTACTTTTGACACCTACTCGTATAGTTATCTATTGGAAAAATATAATACACTGAGAAATAATTTCATCACAAATATATTTTATAATCAAATAATGTCATCTGATTTCTTCTCTAATAAAAAAAATGTAAATAGCTTTAAACTTTTGAAATAAACACTACCTAAATCTACAATATTTTTTTAAAATACTTTCAAAATTTTCATTCTTTCAAATAATAAAAGACAGAAAAATAACAATTGAATTTTATTGCAATTGCGTTGAAAATAGTACCACTTGGCAGATTTATTGTCATGTGAGAATCTCAACCGACCGACCAGAAAGATATTAAAGACGTCTTCGATGGCTGGAACACTTTTTAAAAAAATGCTACCAACATGAATTGAACCCGCAACTTCTGGGCTGGAAGACAGATGTCCTAATAACTAGGATACGGGGGTCATGATATATTCATACTATTAAAATATATATGATGTATAGAAGCAAAGCTTGGTTATTGAAAATGAGAGAATATAATAATTTCGATAAAAATGCTTGCTTCCGATCAATATTTGATATAGCAATGTGAAGTAACAATAATTTTGTATTATTCTATGAAAAATGGAAATATTTCCCATATATTTAAAATATTTATAGCTATGAAAATACTTACGGTATTCAATAAACTAAAAACATACATGTTTTTACCATTATGTGATATCGTTGATTAATGGTAAATATATACCCACCTTAATGTATTTTAATATATCTCTGGATTAGGCTTTCAGACAATCATTTTGCCAGTCTGCCTCTACGACCGCACAACTAGTTTTATTTAAATGTATATAGATTTGTAGAACCCATATAAATTATTTTATGAATACTAATTTCAGTCGTTAGTAAGATGGGCTATTTAGATTTATAGATTCAGCGTTCTAGTATTATAACTAGTCCAAATACTGTATTTTACATTCGTTTTTTATATAACACATTCGTTGTATAGATTATAGTATACATTACCTGCAGAATTATTGCCAAAAATCTCTTCCAATCAACCAACAAAATATCTAAGAAGAATTAAGTGAAAAGTGGACAGCAACCGTTTTAAAAAAATAGTTCCAACAGGAATTCAACCCTCAACATCCTGTCTCACAAAATAGAAGATTGTATGTAACATTAGTTAACACCTACATTTTACTAATTTTCAGTCACGATTTAGTGATCACTTCAATGACACCCACGTTTTAATATTAGTTCCCTCAAATAGTGTGGACGGCTGTCATAAGATACCCTCGTTGGTTTACTTCAGACAGCGACATAAAATTCTTTAGTCTCTCTTCTTCTTCAATGACGAGATGCATGATTCCATAACTAGGTCTTGTGATTTTTCAGGATTTTGTATCATCTGCAAAAATCATATAATATTTGGTTTTGCCGTTTTTTCATTTGTTTTTTTTTTATGCTTTTAGTATGTTAGCCATTTTTTCTTACTGTAAATAACGTTGTAGCCTTTCACCCAGTATTTGGCCTGAATCTATGTATCATACATAACTCTTATCTGGTTTGTTATAAGATATTGCTGCACAGCAATAAACTTATCATTTACATACTTGACAGTAAAAAGTCTAAATTAATTAACTTTAAAACCTTCTTAAATGCATATATGCCATGCCTAGTTGATTAATTTGAAGTCAAGATTTATTCGGTTGTACTTGTACATTTTTTACAACTAAACGCAGGTGTATGTAACGATAATAGTTAAATATGATTAACAATATTGTATGATAAATAAACAATATGATTATTGATTAACGAAACTATTCAACGAGATACTTAGTCATTATTTGAAAGAAAATAGTTTCTTTACATCGGTTTCTATTTTACTTCACTTTAAACATACTTTTTTCCAAGTCTAGTTTCGTTCTATATTTGTTTTATAAATACAATTTAATAAACTCTCACTTCACATATGTTCGCCGAACAAAAGGGCATTAAAATACAATAGCTCTTTCTAAAATATATTTCATTTTTTTAATTCGTTTAATCCAGAAGTTAACTCTTGCGTAATATTTAAAATCATCCATTAAATTTCTGGTGAAATATGTATCAATGTGTTGCGTTTTTCTTCAAAAGAAATATATAAGAAATTAGAACGTCCGCCAGTGGAACTTACACCACTGGTTGAGAGTCGCTGTCATGGAGTATTACGGAGTTGTATATTAATTTCCTTTGTGAAGATTAGATCCTCCATACAAAACATAAAGAGATAATTCCAACCACAAAGATAAGCTCTTCACTCAAACTATCCTATTGTATTTCCACCATGACCCAGTTTATAAAATTGTGGTATTGTTTTGATTTGTTGACTGAGAAATCTCGGTGTATTGTTTGCGTCAAAGCGGAATTTTCTTTGTCCCCAGCTGTTACAATGATTAAATATGTCAAGCCTTTATTAGCTATAACGCTCTTTTCTTAACAAGGCGCCTCTATTTGGGGCAAGTGACAATTAAAGAACAATGTTTAAAAAAAGGTGGAAAAAAGAAAATAATTGTCGATTACGTGTGAGAATTTTAACTGTCGTCGTAAAATACCGTTAGATGTTAACTATTTAATTTACTTTTTTTTTAGGAAAACAAAGGTAAGGAAAATGACTCATTTCAATGTATTTACTACGACTGGATGACTTGTTTTACTTAACTATGTCGATTCAAATGAGTCACAGTGTATATTCAATGTTTAAGGTTGATTCACATCATTCTTCAAGTTTATGAGAAAATCAATTTTAAAGTATTTTGAAAGCAAATGAATACATTCAGTTATAAGAAGTATTCAATTAATTTGTTTTTTACAACATCTGTGACTTATGCATAGTTTTTAAGATGCTTGACTTCCGTCCGAGTATTTCGAGTTCAATTTCCGATTGTAACCCGAAAAATGGACCCTGTCCGATAAAAGAGTTCGCATGGTGACGAAATGTGTTAGTATTTTTGCCTCTTCGCGTGTAAGGTAAGATTGCAAACGTGTGGGGTGACAAACTGCGAGTTCCGTGCCTGCTCAGTAGTTTCAAGTCCGAAGGGTCGATAAATGGGGCCGACGGTAATGATGTCTCCCGGCCATATTCTTCAATGTGTCCGATCCATTAATAAAATTTATCGACGGAAAGACGTGTATTTTACAATTATAGTCATAATACAGTCTAACATAAATCATTATAGTCATAATACACAAAATGTATGATGTATAGAAGCAAAATCTATTGATTGAAAGATAGTGAAAAATCAGAATAGATGCGATAGAAATACGTATATTTCAAAGAAGATCTAGTATGACAAGACCTGGTATTATATATGATAATATTTAAGATCTGATATTATGTATGACAGATTAAGTGAATCAATGAAAATTGTTAGATGCTGTAAAAGGAATCTACGATGCTTAGTCTACATTGAGAGAATAGGTTGCAAACAACTTACAAAATAAGTATGTATGTTTGGAATGAGGGAATCAATGAAAGAATGGATGGAAATAGCTGGAGAAATTTTAATTGAAGTAAATGTAAGAATTATGAAACCCATAATAATAATTGTATTCCAGTCAGTACCATGTGTGAATGGTGCTGTACAACAAAGGTTATAATTTATATACCAAAAGTCCGTGTACTGTTTTTTTTTTATTAAGATAACATTTAAAATATTATATTTGAAATTATTCACAATATATGTATGTTAGGTAAAAAAAATAAGAGCATGTTTAACAAGAGTTATATGCGTGATCAGGATTGCGTGACGATCTGTCGTCTCTGCTTATCTAAACATGGTTTGTTGATATTTATGTACGAATAAATATTTTTTTCTATAATATATAAAATAAAGCTTTCAAACTATTTACTTTCTTAGGCTTTCACTCAAGCGAAGGTTAATTTGAATATTTTACATAGATATTATAAAAAACTATAAAAATCTTATAACAACTTATCGCCTTAGTTTTTTTTATCTGACATACACGTGAAAAAATACTGAAAAGAACCGAATAAATTCTTTAAAAATATGTGCACTGAGAAGAATACATGGAGTATCAATGTATGATATAATACGGAATGAAGAGTTTAGGGTTGAATGTAAATTGAAGGTTTATGTATTAAGTAAGATAATGAAGAGCACTCTAAGATGGTTTGGGCATGTAAAATTAATAAATGAAGAAAGCCTAAGAAAACAAATATACATTGCAAATGTAAGTGGAAGCATGTGAGAGGAAGACTAAAGAAAGTATGGTTGGATTAAGTGAATGATATTTTTAAGGAATGAAATGTAAAAGTCAGAGAAATCGTAAGAGTTATATGAGGTGTTTTGATATAGAGGAGGCGAAAAATGTGTGTCATGACAGGAAAATCTGAATCTGAAAAACTTTCTTCTCTGCGTACCCCGACAGAGAAACGGCGTGATGTTATGTATATATGTATTAAACATTACACGTAAACTATAAGGAGAAGAAAACCTGTCTTCTCTATGCCTACCCCGACAGGGAAACGGTGTGATGGAATGTATCATATGTGTCGTCATACGCTGTGTCTTACGTCAACGATACATAACATACTCGTATATATAAATATAAGCTATAATGAAATAAAGCAAGAAATTGAGAGTTGGATTATTTTTGCAAGTCTAATTTATATGGTATGGGCGTGTATAATAGCAAATGATTGCAATAAATTGTTGTATAATAAACGTGATCCACTTTGTATTCTGATATAATCATCGAAAATTGATTGAATATCTTCATTCGTTCTCTTCAAAGTGTTCGTGTTGTTAGTCACTTTTCCTCTCATTCGCAACGCATTAACATGCGATGAAAAATAAAAATACAATATTTAAAATACAAAAGATATTTTAACAACCTAAAATACAGAACAAGCTCTATTTTCTGGAGTCGTGTCATATAATTGACATTGATTAAAAATTCCAGTTCGCAAAAGAAATCTGACGATTTTTTAAATAATTTCGATTTCAATATTTAAAACAAATGTTCAATTATACATACCTGTATTTGGAAATGCCGGAAATTTATTTATTTGGTTGTCTGTAAAGTTAAATCGTATTTTTAGGTTAACTACAAACGCAAAATGGCATCACATTGGACGTGGTTTCCGATATTTCCAGTACTTTAGCAATCTCTCGTGTCGTAGAACGCTGATTATTTCAGATCAAAGTCTACATTTTATCGTCATCAGTAGTAATCGAACTTTGAGAGTAAATACCCTCTTGGAGTGTCGTATCACCATGATGGAATTTTTAAACCACATTTGACACACACACTCGCTTATTGCATCGTTGCCGTATATATAGGTACTTGCCGTATATATATTAATAGTAAAAAAGGCATCAAGTACGGATAAAACTTTTTTTTTCCATTCATCAAAATACCGCCATAAAAATGGTTCAAGCAATTGTGATAAACAATGGCTGAAAAATGCACTAAACTATTACCTTTCATAGTAACATGCATTCAACGCGTTTGCAATTGAAGTTAGCAAACATTAATTTTGTCCTAACGGCATATATCCGAGACTTTCTGGATGTAAGCGAGGCTGCAATTCTAATTTTACAAAAAAAAATTAAACAATATTAACATTTTTTTGTTACTTTTTATTTCCGGTGTAAACGTGACCTTGGATAATCCAATATCTAAATGTATATTAAATAATTTCGAGTCTAACGGTTAGAACCTAATGGAACCCCAATATATAAAAAAATAGATACTTATGTTATCAGTTCGTACAAAACTTTTTTTAAAATGTCTGGTTTTCAATCAAGTTGAAAGCGATAATAACTAGATTGTACTGTATACAAAACAAATATAAGACAACACAACCTGTTAATTCTAATATTATATTTGTCACAGTGAAAGCAGATTGTCAATGAACGTAAACTATTAATAGTGAATTCACTTAAATAACCTCCACTAAAGTAATTATTGAATGTGAAATATCTCTGTCTTAACTTTTTATATTCACTACTGAAAGTGTCCTTTCACTGCTGGGGAAAAGTGAGCGCTCTAGAATATGAACATGTAGAGCTGCGGTTCTTACACTTTGAAATGCGTGACTTGGAAGTGTAAATGCAACAAGAATAGCACTTTATGTCATAATTATTTTACTTGCCACAATAAATAAAACTGTTGATTGATAATTCTGAGCCCTGGCCTGCCTCATGTTATTATTATATGCATAGTAGAAAGTATGCATATTCGTACTTCTTTCTGATATTTTTCGTGTTTGAGTCATGATAATGTTTATATTTTCGTGACACGTTAATTTCGTATTCATGCGCCTCAAAATTGTAATTCGAATTTTACTATTGGAACTATTTTTATTGGTCAATATAAGACCTACATACTAAATAAATATATAATATAAATTAGTGAATATGGATTTATTGCGTTCAAACGAACAATTTCTCCACATTCAGTGATTACTTAAGTGAAGGCGTACATTCGGTATTATAGTTTACATTACGGTTCAATCCTCCTCCACTGTGACACATGTAAACATGTATGTAAATACTTGTAAATTTTATTGTCCCTTGTATCGCTTATACACTTCTCACTTACATATTTACTATTTTGTATACTTTAAATTACTCAAGTTATTTACAGTCAATTGATTATGTAGTCGTATCACTTACGAGTTTATATATCTCTTATATTATTGATTTTCACTTATTTTATTTATTTCTTACGTAAATCAAACTCACCGATAACTTTATAATTCGTAAGATCTTTTGTTAATATTTATATGTTTTGATAAAAATGTGTAAAATATTGTTTTTATTTATATTTCATTCTTATCATCATCATGCCATGTCTCTATTGGGATATGCAGAGCGAACATATCTCCACTTCATTACACCCTGGCAAACATCTTTCGCTTATACCACGTCCATGCATTGTCTCCTATCGTAGAAGCTGTTCACTTTTCCATCTTTTAGAATTCAATTAATTGGTCCTACTAAGTTTTTGTTTTTTTTCCTAAACTTCTCGTACCTTCAATACTACTTGTATATATACTTAAGTACTGCATCTTCCTTCAATTCGTTTTCTTTCCAAATGTCCTCATTTCTTATTCCGTTCTCTATTATTTTCCACACATTCTACGCAACGCTATTAATTCTATCAAATTTATCTAACTTTCACAACTTTTTTGCTGCGTCCAAGCTTCGTTAGCATGGCCTAATGTTGGGACCAAGACTCCATTATGAACACTCAGCTTAGATTTACGTGAATCTCTTCGGTTGGTTAACACATTTTATAAACCATCAGTCACTTTCTCCAGTAAGCCTTACATCCGTTGAAGAGAGAGACCATAAGTGAAAACCAGACTAGAATCCTTTTTAATAAAACCTGGGTTCTAGCGGAATTTGAACCCGCAACCTCCAGGTCGGGAGACAGGCGTGTTATCAAATAGGTCACGGAGGTCGTTGTTTATATTACCAGTAAAGATGATTCTCGATTCATATTAGTTTCCCATTTATGAAAGATATAAGCTTTGCTTCCTCACTTAAATGGATTAAAACGGTTGTATTTTTTTATTGGCCGCTTAGTAGAGATTTTAAGTGGGTCTGATACTTTTGAACTTATTCACAAGGATGAATACCTGACAGGATTCTTCTCATACCGCTAGACGACACTGAGAGCATAGCCACAGTGTCTCAGTTGGTTCAAAATATCTATAAATTACAAACTTGAAAAATATATCTTTAAAATAAATTGTTACATACATTTTGTCACAAGGTTGAGTTAGCTGCTGAGTTAGCAAATATAACATATCTTAATAGTTTGTCACAAGGTTGAGTTAGCTGCTGAGTTAGCAAATATAACATATCTTAATAGTTTGTCACAAGGTTGAGTTAGCTGCTGAGTTAGCAAATATAACATATCTTAATAGTTTGTCACAAGGTTGAGTTAGCTGCTGAGTTAGCAAATATAACATATCTTAATAGTTTGTCACAAGGTTGAGTTAGCTGCTGAGTTAGCAAATATAACATATCTTAATAGTTTGTCACAAGGTTGAGTTAGCTGCTGAGTTAGCAAATATAACATATCTTAATAGTTTGTCACAAGGTTGAGTTAGCTGCTGAGTTAGCAAATATAACATATCTTAATAGTTTGTCACAAGGTTGAGTTAGCTGCTGAGTTAGCAAATATAACATATCTTAATAGTTTGTCACAAGGTTGAGTTAGCTGCTGAGTTAGCAAATATAACATATCTTAATAGTTTGTCACAAGGTTGAGTTAGCTGCTGAGTTAGCAAATATAACATATCTTAATAGTTTGTCACAAGGTTGAGTTAGCTGCTGAGTTAGCAAATATAACATATCTTAATAGTTTGTCACAAGGTTGAGTTAGCTGCTGAGTTAGCAAATATAACATATCTTAATAGTTTTGTCACAAGGTTGAGTTAGCTGCTGAGTTAGCAAATATAACATATCTTAATAGTTTTGTCACAAGGTTGAGTTAGCTGCTGAGTTAGCAAATATAACATATCTTAATAGTTTTGTCACAAGGTTGAGTTAGCTGCTGAGTTAGCAAATATAACATATCTTAATAGTTTTGTCACAAGGTTGAGTTAGCTGCTGAGTTAGCAAATATAACATATCTTAATAGTTTGTCACAAGGTTGAGTTAGCTGCTGAGTTAGCAAATATAACATATCTTAATAGTTTGTCACAAGGTTGAGTTAGCTGCTGAGTTAGCAAATATAACATATCTTAATAGTTTTGTCACAAGGTTGAGTTAGCTGCTGAGTTAGCAAATATAACATATCTTAATAGTTTTCTATTAAAATACACAACATTTGCCTTCTACCAGTCGTACATCTCGTCATGCACAATATTCTATTACTTCTACTTTACCCTTTATCTTCTTTCAAAATTTGGTCCACTTGATCCAGTCACGTTTTCCTCGGTCCACTTTTCCACACAAACCTTGCGCTTCTAAATTATATACTCGTTTAGTTATTATTTCATAACTAATTATTTCCCCAAACTCAAAAACCTTAACGGTCCTAAACCTTACTTAAAAATCCATTTCATTTCATTTCTGATGTGTTTGCTCCGCCTTCTTTCATACATTGACACTTAACATTTTTTCCTAATGCACCTCCACACCATTAATAAATGCTGTGGATGTGGACTAGGAAACAATTTCGTATTAACAAACAAACTATACATCGATTCTAATTTCTTCCGAAGCATTTTTTTTTTAAATTTTCGATAACTTACGAAGATCGTCTTTCAAGACGTTTGCTCCTTGATAATTTATCAATGTAGGATAAACAATATTAATATTATATATTCACTAGCGCCACTTTTGCCCCAGAGATATAATAATTGCTTTGTTGAGCGACCAAGGAATGTTCACATGCCCAACCGCAACAATGATTTATGGGATATGTTAAATCCTCAAGCCTTCCATGCTTACCATTCTGCATTATGTCGATGATAGAGTATTTACCCTCACAGAAGAATAAAGTTGATAAGACACTGAATTCACGTTTACAGTGGATAAATTAATATTTACTATAAAAAAATACTTAAAAAAATCGTTTATCAGAAGAAAGCAATCTTTTACATGACTCATTTGTAATGTATTTAACAGTATAGTTATTCTTAAATATTTACATAAATTAGAAGTCTTTTAGCCTGTGTCTTTATTTATGTCATTTAGCCCCAAAAAGCAGTTAAATCATGGTTATATAGGATATCCTAAAACAAATTATCATATACACACTTTTACACCGTACCAAGGATATAATAAAAGTTTTCGACCCAAGGATATAATGAGGTGATATCAATATAGGCAATGTGTAGTTCAATAATTCTTTTAAAACGATGAATTATTTTTCCAATACAGGGTGGCGCAGAGAAAACGCACGTTTTTTGAATGGCTAATATTTTGAAAGGGAGGAAACGCAAGTTTTTCATTTAAGCATAACATTGTTTATTTTCAAGATAATTTTTTTATTAGATGGGCAACACTTGCTTGACATTATTTTTCACAATTAATTTAAAGGTGCAATATTATTTCTTCATTTACCTGTATTAATAAAAAAAAAATCTTGAAAATAAACAATGTTATGCTTAAATGAAAAACACGCGTTTCCTCTCTTTGCTAAATACTAGCCATTCAAAAACCATGCATTTCCTCTGCGCCACCCTGTACTATTAAAAAAATATTCTAAACTTTCTGTAGTGAGTGCTTCTACTGGTCTGCCTTGACGGAGAGCATCTTCAATAGATTATTTGCCTTATCTAAATTGTTTAACTCAATCTTTCACTGTAAAATGTGACGAAGATTCTTTATACACAGCATCTAACCTTCATTTGATTTCTGCCGGACATTCCCTTCTTTCAAAAGAGATTACATTTTTTAACATTTAAGAATATAACACAACAACACGTCTTCTGTTGACACTAGTTGAAATACAACAGAGGGTAGAGGTATTAAATTTTAACTGTAACATTACGGTATCTGTATATATACACTCTAATTTGTTCAGACCGGAAACTTTATAACCTTACAATGTAAGAATGTTAGTATTAAATTGTATATAGTTAGTCAAACTAAAGTAAATGACCCATGAAAAACAAACGAATTGATCGAGAAAAGGATAAAGAAGATGAAATCGGTGAAACTAAAAATATATATAATACTATTTCTCAGAAATGATCATTTTGACATATATCATTAACTCCTACTAAGTACTTAAGGTCTGAAATTTGTGGCTCTTAATTAAGGTCTACATCTATCTTACTTTCAAGAGACAAAGGTTTATTGTCCGAAGTAAAGAAATCACATTAATAAACACGTTATCCCATTTCAGTGGTCGTTTATCGGACATCTTTTAGAATACCACGTTTTTGGATTAAAAGAGACAATATGAATTCTTTTTCACATGAATTTCAGAATACTTAAAAAAAATTATATTTCACGTTTATGTATCGCACTTTTCTAGCTTTTCTTTGGGCAAATTGATTTATTACATTATCATAATTAAAATCTGTAGCAATATTATACAATATTTAATCGAAATTACGGAAATATTGAATAGTCTTTGCGGATAATAGACATGGTGTCGAAATTTAAAATTTGAAAATATTATAATACTATATTTGACAGCTTTTTTTGCATTTCAGGACCCGTTCGTTCTGGGCCATGTGCCTATACACATTTTGCACCTGCCTAGTTATGGTACTGGGGATTATAATATAATATATGTTATAGACATCACGATTAATTTTTGTACGTTTAATTAAGGCATATATACACAACGAACCAAAAGTGCGAACGAAAGTACCAAAAAAGAAAAACATAATTTAATTTTTAAGGTTATTCACGATAAGGATATTTCAAAAAGTCTCCCAACAAAAATATTAAATTAATATATTCCCGCCATACAACATGCCAAATATGGCAACCCTAAGTAGTACACCCATACCTCACTTTACGGAAGAGATACGTTCCTGAAAAGTTGCTCGAGAATCGAAATTCCGCATGTCGAAATATCTTTTCCATATATATACATGCATACATATGTTAAGTATGCCGTGTTCCATGAAGAAAAACAATAAATGAAATATTTGTCGAATTTATAAAAACTAATCAATAAAGAATTACAGCATTTATAATTAAGAATTATAAGATTCTATATCTGAATTAGTTGATCGGAAAGCAAGAACTGGGTGAAATATCGTTTCAAAGTTTATTAATTTGCATATTTTCTCTTCAATCTACTTAGAGATTATATTTCAATGATTATTCGAGAAACTTAAGAATTTTTTATTCATCTTGATTATTATCAATTCGGATTTGAATTTCATTCTTATACATACAAAAATATCATCACACCGTGTTCCTTGCGAAGTAGGCAGAGATAAGAGATCTCCAAAACAATGTTTCCAAGCACACAACTTTCACCTCCTTTTTTTCAAATATCTCGTCATGCACAATCTTCTACTATTCATACTTCTCACTTTACCTTCTTTCAAAATCTTTTCCATTCCACGTTTTACTCGGTCTACCTCTTCCATAGACACCTCACACCTCTGCTTGTATACTTGCTTAGTCATTCTTTCATCATTAATTTTCAACATATATTCAAATCCTTTTAAAGCTCCTTACTTCTTACTTAAAATATTCAATTTATCTATACATTTATTTCTGATATCTTCGTTCCGTCTTGTTTCAAATATTGACACTTCACATTTTTTTCTTAGTACACACATTAATCTTTCTATCGTCAAGTTCAAGTTTCACTTCCATACATCAAGGTGGGTACCAAAACAATATGATTTTGTAATTTATTTTTAACAAACACTGTTTATTCCACTTTTTTATGACGGTATAACCCTACCGGTTTCAAGGCTTTCACCTCATCTTCAGGGGAGCGCAAACAAGACTAAATGCTGTTCGGACTGGTACCGATATAGACACTTCAACGGTTGGAGGCGGGAGGGGTGAGGGGAAGGCTAGGTATTATTTCGGCCAAGAGCGGGGAGATTTTGGGGAAATAACTATTCAACAGATGCTCTGATCTGTATATTGACTTAGAAATTTCTAGGGCTTCCAATCTGTCCAATCTATTTCCGTTGTCGCTAATATGTAAGAATTTGGCATCATTGATAGAAAAAGTATGATTCTCACGGTGACAATGATTAGCCATTTCAGAATAAATTAGAGGATTTGTTAAGGCAGATTGGTGTTCACGAAATCTCTTTTCAAAAGATCTTCCTGTCTTTCCTATATAGAAATTATCACAGTCAGCACATAAAAGTTTATACACACCGCTGTTGTTAAGTATTCCATTTTTGCCTTTCCCATTAAATAAGAGTTTCCGGAGATTGAAGTTAGTGTAAAAAGCTGGCTTTATGTGACTTGGAATATTTTTGGTTATTTCATTTGATATATTTTTTATAAATAGGACTTTGCTCCATTTATAGGTATGCTTATAGGTGTCGTTAAATATATAATCTTTTATGAGTTTCTTTTAATGGAGCAAATGGAGCAAAGTCCTATAAATGGAGCAAAGTCCTATTTATAAAAAATATATCAAATGAAATAACCAAAAATATTCCAAGTCACATAAAGCCAGCTTTTTACACTAACTTCAATCTCCGGAAACTCTTATTTAATGGGAAAGGCAAAAATGGAATACTTAACAACAGCGGTGTGTATAAACTTTTATGTGCTGACTGTGATAATTTCTATATAGGAAAGACAGGAAGATCTTTTGAAAAGAGATTTCGTGAACACCAATCTGCCTTAACAAATCCTCTAATTTATTCTGAAATGGCTAATCATTGTCACCGTGAGAATCATACTTTTTCTATCAATGATGCCAAATTCTTACATATTAGCGACAACGGAAATAGATTGGACAGATTGGAAGCCCTAGAAATTTCTAAGTCAATATACAGATCAGAGCATCTGTTGAATAGTTATTTCCCCAAAATCTCCCCGCTCTTGGCCGAAATAATACCTAGCCTTCCCCTCACCCCTCCCGCCTCCAACCGTTGAAGTGTCTATATCGGTACCAGTCCGAACAGCATTTAGTCTTGTTTGCGCTCCCCTGAAGATGAGGTGAAAGCCTTGAAACCGGTAGGGTTATACCGTCATAAAAAAGTGGAATAAACAGTGTTTGTTAAAAATAAATTACAATGTCTTTAAACCTCCACAACGTTAATGCCTTAACTATAAACAACACAATATGATTTATTGTCATTTTTGCTAATGTTGGAATTTCATTCGCAAAATGTGTTGATGCTCGAGAAATTTTTATTTTGTCGTTCATGTCATCTAAGGGGTATTTTTATTTGAATTACAGTTTTTTGCATATCGAGTTTGTTCCACAAAACGAATTTATGATAGTTTTTTTTATTCCATCATAGCGAGTTTTTTTATAAAGATGGTCCGTAAAACGACGCTTGAGTGTATAATGAGTAGCACAACCACAAAATGCCCACGGAATAATCGGGGATATAAATTAATCTCTCTGGTCATATGACGCAACGCGCCTTCTTTACGACACCTCGTAGGCTGGCAACACCAAACTTATCTTTGGATACTGCTTAATAACCTGAATAACTCGAATCCAAAACACAACAAGCATATTAATCTTATCTCGTAGCACATCCATCTTATATAGAATATTAGCGAGATCAATACTATTGCATCAGCATTGATTATGTACGCTCCTAAAATGAAGCGAACGGAAAGTTTTTTTTACTTATTTATTATACGGGATTGGTAGCAATAACATTTTCTAATCCAAACGTGACATTTTTGGTTGTATAGTATTACTATCGACAATCTTTTAATACCTTCATTGTGTCCTTTACATCTAGGTCACTCTTGTACAAAATCTCACTCATTCAAAAATCTTGTTTATACGAATGTGGTCTGGACGAGAAAGCCTAGTATCAAATATTTTCAACTGCAACTCTCGTGACCCTTTTCCTTATTTCATTTTTTCCCATTGATAATTAATGTGACAACTCTTTTAGCCTGTTTATTTAAATATTAAACACATAAGTGTTTAATATTATAAATTCGACGGTTAATATATTTCTATGATAAATTATATACTAGAGAAATAGTATACTTGAGAAAAAATTTAGTACATTTAAATTAAATCTTTAATTTAATCCCTCAATGTGCATATATATAATGTCATATTTTCATTATTTGATGTTATATTTGAAAACAATTTATAAACGTTTATTTATGTGTTAATTTTTTTTAATTATTTTCATATTTTATTTATTTATGGTTGTATAGTGTCGATGAACTGATGGGAGAACGTGAAAAAACATGATACAAAAATAAAACATTTATGAGTTTATACGATTAGGATTCTAGGTTATAAAGATTTTAACTTTAGTTTTTTATATGTATTCATTATTTCTTAAATAAATAAAATTAGTTTTAATGTGGAAAATTATTCCTACTTTTTTATGAGGAAGCGAACACAAATCTTCAAAATTCACCGTTTAATCAAAGAACAGCAACTAACATTATTTGAGTTATATTTTTGTTTCATATAGTAATGAAAACTATCGCATTTTTAAGATTTCGTAAAAAAATAATAAACCTTTCATAAAGTCACGTATGGAAATTATTGCTTATTTCCTCTTTTGTATTATTACCTCTTTAACAAGTATATTTACACAAAATAGTTGTAACACTGTTGAGATTTAATTTCTTAATTGAGTTGTCATAGCTGTTATTTTTTGTATGTAGAAAATTAAAGTGAATTGAGAATATTTTTGTTCTAATTATACAAGTATAAATAATAAAAAATATGTGCAACCATATAATCTTTATTTTAGAATAATATAATGAAACTTCCAATTTTTTTTTTAATTTATACTTTTTGATATTTTGTGTACCGTTCGTGCAATATTGTAAGAATTCGGCATTATTTCTTATCTTAACACACCATAATGGTCCATACTTTAAATATCCATCAAATAAACTGCAATGATTAGATCGATGATGTAACGTTAAATTGCACGTCATCATTCTTAACTTTATAGGCGTTAAGATATTAAAAACGTTTCAGTAATAGCAAATCAAGTTTATGTCATGTATTGCTTTTAAAATGCAATTCAAGTAGATAACTATAAGCTGCTTACACTTGACTTTTTGTTGCATTAGATTCAAAACCTGCTAAAGCAATGGCTATAATCTCAACAAGAATATTTTTTGTCTCCGAGTATCGACAACTCTTCCTTTTATGAGCAAGTAGATTATTTCTTGGATCAGTGGCGGAACGTTTTATGTTACCTTTTTTGTAAAAATAGGAAACCTATTGTAAAAATTATTTTTATACCCGTATCAGACACGTTTGGTATTGATTTCAAACTAAAATGTTATTTTTTTATATCGTCGATTAATTTTAACACAAAAACATAGCAAAATTCCTGAATTTTTCCATTACCTAAGCGCCATTGGGGCTAGAATTTAGTTTATTTATATTTATAGTAATTTATTGTTTATGTTTATTTTCTTGTGTTTTCAGCGTGATTTGGGAATTGATTTGCTTTTGATTGCTTTATTTCTTGTTGAGGTTTAGGTATTTCTCAATTTTCGAGTGTTAATGTGCATTCGTATATCATACAATAGTTGCTTATGTTCATGCTGGTTTTTTATCGTTTTAGTTTTTCAATTATTTATTAATGGTTTATTCTTAATTGTGGTTTTGATTGATATTGTTGTGATAATTATTGTGTTTTTCTATGTACGAGTATATTGAGTAAATGAATTATGCAAGTAATATTTGTTTTTTTCTTAATAGATGTTTTTCTGAATGTCTTGGTTTTTAGAGTTCTTCTCCGCTTTGTACTTGTCTGTATGGCGGTATATGCTTATTTTGATCATAATTTTGTATGTATCATATTGATGTTTCAATGTTTATACTTTGTAACACCTTGTGTTTAATTTTGATACGTACTATGAATTAAAAATTATAATATGAATTATTTTGGTGGTCAAAATAGACCATATATTAGAAGAACATAAAATAAAAGTAAATTTAACATGATTAATTTAAAAAATGTATTATTTAAAATAAAATAAATATAATAAAATGTAAGTTGTTGCACATTAATGGAAAAATATAACTTTACCTACTTATGATACAGAATACCGTAATCGGATATTATTGTTTTCATAAGCTTTCAACCGTTTTTTTAAACAAAATATGCATTCTTTATTTTTATAAGTTAATCCATTTCAAGACATATCATATAAAGATTTAATTTTGCTGAATAGAATGAGCCTTTTTCAATATGTTACAAAGAAGTTTCAATATCATACCATATGAATGACATTTAAAAATAAGATAAATAACATGTGTGAGACTCAAAAAATATATATTAGGTTTGAAAAAAAAACGGCAGATCTATAAAAATACTTAACGAGAAAAGTTCAATATGACATGGTGTTTTATTCCTTTGAACAAAATTACATAAAATTACTTGATAGTTATTTTCCATTTCTTATTACTTTCGAATTTGTGATTATTTTATTACGACATTTGTGGTCTAATTGGTAAGACGTTTGTCTTCCAGCCCGGAGATTGTGAGTTCCATTTTTGTAGGAGCCCAGATTTTATTAAACTTTGCTGTCTAGTTTTCACTTAAGGGTTCTTTAGCGCCTTTGTAGTTGGTTTGAAGAGATTGCCATATTGCAATAACCCCTTCAGGTTATACTGCATACAACGAAAGTATAATACAACACAATCTTAATAAACAATTGACTGTTTTTGTTTCACAGTTTCCTCTTTAGCACTGCATATTTTTGCACATTCGTGATTCGCCACTGTGCCGCCTTTCGCATTATAATTTGTATTTAGTATTGGGCGATGCACACAACCCGTTTCGTGACTAACTCTATTTGGATATCAACAGTTAATCCCTTATAAAATACGCCCGCTTTTACTAAACAAGACAGTAAATATTAAAGAAAATATACGAGTATAAAGCAAGTCATACATACGAAAAAATCCCACCATAATCACATAACAGCTAAAAAAGCATTTAAATTAGAAGTGTTAATTTTACTAAAGAGCATTCATTGATTTTCAGGTACAAAATAGCACTCTTAAATGCACAAAAATCAAAGAAAAGGGCACATAAAATATCATACTTTTCAAATGTATGATTTTGATATGACCTCAGGAACATAACATATTACTGATAAGTGAATTCTACATACACATACTTGTATAGTAAATGAGGGCTACTTTTGATTTAATGAATCTGATTTATATATAATATACTCAATGTATATCCCACTTAAAATACCAAGACATCGTTTTGGACATCCTTATTATTTTTTTTACAATTTGATTAATATAGTTTATGTATTTATTGAGCGGTACCAGAAGCATCAAAACCAGAGCATCAAGATTAAAATATCTAAACACTTGAGGCTACTCGAGTTATGCTCAAAATGGCTTATATTGTTTTTTTTTCGATCCAGATAGTATCAATAATATCTGTGTCATTTTTTAATCGTAGAAAATATTTTTTTATAAATACTCGTATAGTACTACTCGTACATTGAAGAAAAGCTCGCATCTTATACGGTAATAATTATACATTTTAATTTAATTTAATGCAAAGGCATTGAGACTATAAAACTCGGTTAGAAAAATAAAGTCTGACATTGTTCCAATAATTTTTTTTTTTTGAGGTACTTATTTTCTGCCTTTAAAATTTTTAAAGGAATATACCAGTACGGTGATATTTTCTTGAGTGGTGAAATTATACAATACCCAATAAATCGTTTTTTTATTATTCTTATTATCTGGTTAATAAATAATTTTTTTTTTATTTAAACTTAAAAGTGCTTTCCATTACATAACCTCTCGTCAAGTGTCAACTAAAGTCTTTTAAAATAATTTTTCACTTTTGCCTGGTTCGTTTCTTTACATTTCATGTGACATGGGAATACGAGAACATACATATATACATACCATTGGGTCGTTTTCCTGTCGAAGAAGGCAGATAGGATACAGCACCATACTTCTATATTACGACGTACATCTTTTGTCTCCTCTACATCCATACACCATCGTACAACTCCTATGATTTTTCAGGTTTTTATAGTTCCTCCTTTCAAAATATTCAGGTGACTAAACCATTCTTTCCTTGATCTTGCAATCTCACGACTTCTTTCACATTTGCACTGTAAATTTGTTTCATTAGTCTTTCATCAATCATTCGTTCTATATATCTAACTATTTTAAAGTAATTTTCTCCATCTTACTTAATACATCAGCCTGAAAACATGGGAAAATAAATTATGTTTAAGTATTTTGGTTGTAAAACCGTTATCAGGTTGAGAAATGACTTGTTTCGTACAAAAACTCTATTCTACTATGAATAGTACATTTAATACTCTGTTCGTAACTAAATTTCACGGTAAAAACAGCGTTTCGAATTATTCCTTCGATTCTTTTTCAGCGCTCTTTCACTATGGTAACAAAGTTATTTTTAAATTTCTAGTTATGCCCCAGTTTTTTGTTCATGGGAACCACGTTCTTTTCAAGTTAACGAATATCACTGACTAGAATAAAGATTATAAAAGTTTACCCATTGTCGTGATATATCTCTATGTTGAATATTTGGTAATAAGTATCTATTTTATTAATATTTTTCCGATTTTATTAAAAAGTCATCTTAAAAGAAAAATATTTCTGGAATTCATTATTAGAGACTGTTGCAACGACTAATAAGCCACGCCATGAGGTAGAAATACATGTCACTATGAGGTAAAAATGCATGTCGCCATGAGGTAGAAATACATGTCACCATGAGGTAGAAATACATGTGGCCATGAGGTAGAAATACATGTCACCATGAGGTAAAAATACATGTCGCCATGAGGTAGAAATACATGGCGCCATGAGGTAGAAATAGAGGATTTTCACAAATGTATGCAATTAAAAATATTTTTTTAGGTTTTCTTCAGATTAATTTTATAGTGACTGAATGTTAAATTTTGAAATAAAAAAAAAAACAATAACAAAACGTATTTTTCTGAAAAGAAAAGTACACATATTTTAAAAATTATTAAGAATATTTTTTCCGTATTTGACGTAATGTGTATTGAGAAATAAATTGGAATTAGTTCCAGTTCTGAAAAAATTAGGTCAATTGCAATATTCAATTATGTGTACTCGTACATAGATAATGTAATACAATTGCTATATTTTTGTTGGTGTTATGCATTCTGTAAAATTTATTTATAACGACCTCTATGGTACAGTTGGTAAAAAACCAATCTTCCAGCTTGGATGTTGCGAATTCGATCCCCGTTACAGAGTTAATTCTGGTTATAATCTAAGGGTTCTTTGAAATATTGTAGGTTGGTTGAAATATATTAAAAGGGCTTCAAACAAATTTTTGAACCTCAAATGATTGACAACATCTATGGCCTAATTGGTAAGACGACTTCTAACTCGGGATTGCAGGATTGATGGAACCAAAAATATGGGTTTTAATATGATTTTAACTTAAGGCAACTTCGATTTATTTTCTGGTTGGCTGGAAGAGATTGCTACATTGAAATAATCCCAACAGATTGTACTTCAAACAACGAAAGTGTAATACAATAAAAAATTAAAAAGTCGTAACAATACTATTAAATATACTAGCATTTTTTTTCAAAGTAATGTTTTATAAACCAGGGTATTACATTCTCAGATTTTTTAAATAGTTTAGTAAACTTCAGATAATAGTAACAATATTCAAAGTGTTAAATTAAATATGTAGGTTCAGATTTGGATAACAACGGGTTAAAAAGGTGTTGCTGTTCAAGTTAACGAATAACAGCAAATAATACGAAAAAGTGTTAAAATAACATCACGGAGGTGCAAGGTCTAAGTAACGGTTCTTATTTATGTCAAGTGAATTATGATGCGTTTCTTTTCAGTGGAACGGAAGCAGTTTACAAATATAGACTAGTAACAGTTGCTTTTCGCGACATTAGTCTGTCAAATAGTGGGCCGTTTAAATGAAAGTGGTGAAGGAATTAAATTTACCTCTAAAACTCAACAGAACAGTACTTTTAAATAACATATGTTACTTGACATACTTGTCATTTAAAGAAAAACTTGTTAGCATTTCAACACTAATGCGATAACCAAAAGATATCGAATATAGTTCATTAAATTTATTTTAGTGATTTTCAATAAATTGATTCAGAATTTGGTCAGTATCATGTTTGGCAAGTCAACGCAAAACCTAAGGGAAACGTCTGAAAAATATAAATTGTATGGAATATAACAGTGGTGGGCAACTGTTGCGATCGACTTTTTACGTAAAGAAATAGTCACCTATCAAATTCGCGAGATTTAGCACATTTTACTCATGCGAAAAAGAAAAACTAATAGTTTAAAAGTAAATAATAAGTATGAGCGGAATTTACTTCGCTTAAAAAATCATTAAGGAAAAGAAAACTTATAAATACATAAATCCATACATTTATTTGGAGTAGACATATTAAAAAAATGATAACTATGTAAATTGACTGCGTTGAAAAGCGCATACGCGTAATGAGATTCGGCAACTTCGCCCACTATATTGAAAGTTACAAAGACGGCCGCGATCGACCAAAAATTGTATCGCAATCGACCAGTTGACCGTTAACAATTTTTGTATTTTTCAATGCAATTGGTCTAAGACTGTATTGAGAAAATAAATAAATGTACAGCTTTAGGAAGCACCTGAAGGCAACCCTTTTTGCGTCTTATCAAAATGTATTATTATACATAAACACTACTATAAGTACACACTCAACCTAAAACCGATTGTGTTATAATCACATAAGACTACAAAGGTGTTTTTGTAGTTCGACTCTCCTTGGTAAGTTTTCTGTGGTTTTATTAGATGTTTCTTTGGAGAGGAATACAATTTTGAGTTTGATTTCATCTTCATCTAATAAATTGATTGTTCCGAATCAATCTAATAGGTCTGAGTATTGTGCCGTGGCGTTTGCCGTTTCTAGTTTTGTGTATCGTAGAATAGTCTACCTTTGAGTGCTAGAAATATGTTTATGCAACTTCAGGAAGCACTTGAAGTCATCCCCTTTTTTCGGGATATCCCCCCAGGCCTTATCAAAATTTTCGTTCTTTATGAATATGACATACATACACTACACTCTACCGAAGGCTGAATGTACTATAACACATCGGATGATCTTTAAATGTTTCTTAGAATTTCGTCTTTTCTTGGTAAGTTTTTAGCGATTTTCATACCAAATATGTTTTTCTAAACATATGTTCCTTATCAAATGGTCACAATCCCCACACTCCTATAAACTCAACTTGTTTTTTTTTTGTAATATTTTTAATCTGTCAATAATAGTGGGTCGAGTCTATACTCTATACGGCGGTATATACATTTTTATCATTAATAATAATGTATAGGTAAAAGGAAAGTTTAAAAGGGTCTATACCATAGGTTACCAAAGTGGGTCCATCGGCCTCCATGGGGGTACTGGAGAGAACTGAGAGGGGCATGCTGGCCCTGGGGGAAGTAGGGAGGCTATTTGCTTATTTTAATAAAAACATTTTATTTTCATAAATACCTTTATAATTTCTTTTCCAAATTGTTCCTTTTCCAAAATACCTTTTTGAAATTAAAAAAATACTCTCATAGTTGCATAATTTTTTTGCTGAAATTTTATTGCAAATGATAAACTGCAAAACATTAACAAATTGGTGGGAGTACATCAGGTTCTTCCTTTTCATTAGGATTATTTAATAAATACTTCAACAATTAAGTATCAGCGTATATTATGTATAACACTATAGATATGTACATAAAAAATATTCTCTACATTATTCTGTTTTATTTAATTTAAAAAAGGTAAATTTCCAGGGGGCCTTGTGTATTTTTTTGCTGAAAAGGGGGTAGTGGGTCAAATAAGTTTGGGAACCTATGGTCTATACAATGTGCACATTGCTAGGTATGTCAACCTAAGCATCTTAAATGTTGATAAGATTTAAGAGTAGTTAGTTGCTTAATAATTGCAATTGAATAGCCTAACATATGTTAACGTGCGGGTCTGGAAAGAGTACACAATCAATAAAGTTGAACAAGCTCTGACCAATCAAAATGTAATTAGAATATCTTATTTATCTTAGAAAAGCAAGTCAAACAATATACGTATGTCTTATCGCTATGTGGCAATCTCTTCCAACCAAACAGAAATATTTAATAGAGGCCTTGAATTAAAACCACACTCGACCCTCTTTAAAAATGTGAATATCAGTGGAAATCGAACCCGTAACGTTAGAGTCGGAAAGCAAGCGTCTTATGAACTAGGCCGTTATATAGGAATAATATATTTTAACGCAACCGTGATTATGATAATATTTTGATATAGAAATCAAGATAATAGCTGAATTGTTTTAAATGTCGTAATATTCGTATGGTTCCTGACGTTACTTACTATTCGTATGGTTTCTGACGTTACTTTATATTCATATGATTTTTTACGTTACTTTATATCCGTATGGTTTCTAACGTTACTTTATATTCATATGGTGTGTGACGTCACTTTATATACGAATGGTTTTTAAAAGTAGATAATAATTTCCACACCATACGAATACAAATCGCTTCGGATCCAAGATTACATTGATGACTTTCTAAAGCCGTTTCTTTTCTACAATTAAAGTAACGTCTCTTGAAGTCACGACGATTGTCAAGAAAATAAACATTTCGATAAAAGCGTAACACGGTAGTTGTCCTATTAAAGGCGGATCTGCGAGAGCAGAGAGAACAACGGAGCATACTGTCAGCTAATGAGCGAAGCTACTCGTATTGAGTGCAGATGAAGGAATACCAGGTGATAGATGGTGCCAATATTAGTGTTTAGTTCCTGTGACAAAAGAACCAACTCTCACAAATGTGTTTGAGAAGTAATTGTTTTATATAACACATCACACAGCACGTATGTTATACGTATTTTTTATCCTTTCTTTTTTGAGTCTGTAAATAAAGTATACAACAAAAAACACACGTTACTTAAAAAACACACGTTACTTAAAAATAAAATGACATGCATGAAATTAAAATTAAGTTAGTTCATTTTAATTTCCTACATGTGACTTTCTGATTGGTTAGAAGAGATTATCACATGACAATATACATACCAGAATGTACTGTATACAACAAAAAAGTAGGAAAATATAATATAATAGTCACGGACTTGCATTATTATTGTCTGGTTCTTTGAAAGAGATTGTCATGTGGCAATAAACTCACAATTTGTATATTTTACAATAAATATGTTTTTGTTTCCGGGCTGGAAGTCAAGCATTCTTCTAACAAGGCGAGGAAGACCATCAATAGTTCTTCAATTAAAATATAAATCTTTCAGTCAGAACATAAATCCCAGCCACACACAGTTCGATTGTTACAGAGGTATTTTAAAAGTTCTTTTACAGACGGATGACAGTTATATATGTTGAGAACATTCTCAGTTTATGCATTTTTAGTCTTCAAAAGAATTTTTCTCATGTGAGGCATCTCCTATCCGTCTCTTTACGATCTAGTTACGGGACAAATATGCCACCTGTTTTGCCATTTGCGAGCCGTGAGTTTCCTCTACCGTTAATTGTATACGCCAACAGGCACCGCAAAACATACTTCTTTATCACCAGTCCCAGACTGTAAGTCAAGTGACAGGGGAAATGACGCTCCAGCGATGCAATAGAAGTGACTCGATAAAAAAGGATTCGAATGTTAACCGCTCTGTGATATAAAGAGGAAAATATAAGTACTGTTACGAGTATTGCTAAATGTTTTGAAATCAGCTATCACAGTAAAGAAATTGCTGTAAGTATTTTATCTTTGCGTTGGTACAAATTCCCTGTACGTCTCTATTTAATTTATTAAAACAATAATTTGTACATAACAGGTTTTCCCTAATTCACACAGTTAAAAACAACCTGTCACTAACAAGCTTAGTGCAGGTCTGGAACATACAACCTTCTGCATTGTAGTTCAGTGCGCAGTTTATCCCATAAAATCGCGATTTCTTGCCCAAAATAATGTCAAATACGTTAATTCAAATAACCCTGTTCATAAATATTTTTTGTACTTCTCTATTTAATTTATTAAAACAATCATTTTTACTGTACAGGTTTCCCTAATTTGTAATACTGAAAACAATCAATCACTAATATGTTAAGCGCAGGTCTAGAACACACACCCTTCTACATTGTAGTTCTGCGCGCAGCTTGTCCCAGAAAATCGCGGTTACTTGTCCAAAGTAATAACAAATACTTTCATTTAAAAAGCCATTTTCTTTATGTATTTTTATTCTTTATGCATCAAGGTTCGTGAGTGCTATTTTACATTTCTCAAAATAAAAACAATAGCGGGGTTTAAAGGAAGCCTTTTGATAAATCGTATACAACCTAGTAGGCACATTAGCATTCGATCCTTCCAATCGATCAGAAATATGTTAAAAGGATTCATGTAAGAAAACACACACTTTTTTTGTTCCATCGGGAATCGAATCCAAAACTTAAGTGTCAGAAACGTGGTTCCATTAAATGATCGTGTAGACACACTTTATTATTTCAGGAACGTAGTGCTATTTTCTGCAGCGAATATGTTTTTTTGTAAATTATAAAAAACACATGTTTTTACAATTTCATTTACATAATTTAAATAAAAGTTCAGTTTTTTAAAACTTATTTAAAATTTTAGTCATTTTATTTTGTCACATTGTACACGGTTTTTTGGAAACATAAATTTTAAAAACTTTTACAAATTTCAGGTTATTTCATATCTCAGTCTTCGTAATTCCCCTTTTTTCAACTACCAGTGCAAATGTACTCTTTCTTTTTCTTTATCGTTTGTAAATTCATCCAGTAGATATCAGGCATGCGTGATTAGACCATAGCCACCTAATCGGGAAGATGCTAAGTAATATACGAGGCGTATCCAGAAAGTAAGTGTACTGAGGCTCTCACGACCGGATGGATTTTATTTTCGACATGTTGGCTACACTTCCGTGTAGCCTGACCCTTCCCCTCCGCAACGAGACCGGTTCGAGGTCAGTACGTTTAGAAGTGTCGACGCGACAACACGTTTCGTGAAAAATGTCAATCCAATCTCCCGCCAAGTGCGAAATACGCGGCGTCATCCGTTATCTCGTTTGGAAGGGAAAACATCCGGTTGAGGTTTATAATGAGGTGAAAACTGCATATGGTGATAAAGCTATGAATCGTACGAGTGTGTACAAGTGGTGTCGCGAGTTTAAAAACGGTCGTACGTCTGTGCATGCTGATCAGAGGAGCGGAAGACCTTCAATTGTGACTGACGAAATTGTGGAAAAAATCGAAAATGCGCTCCGTGACGATCGCAGATTGACTGTGGATGAACTTTCTGCGATGTTTCCGCAAATCTCCAGATCTCTACTACACGAAACCATCACAGAAACCCTCGGTTATCGGAAACTGTCTGCGAGGTGGGTCCCAAAACAGCTGACAGACCAACACAAGTTGAATCGAGTGGAGGCCGGGCAAGAGTTTTTGAGGCGCTGCAAACTCCATGGAGATGAATTTCTCCGCTCCATCATTACTGGAGATGAAACTTGGGCTGCACACTACACGCCTGAAACCAAAAGGCAGTCTCAACAGTGGCGTCACACCTCTTCACCCTCCGCCAAAAAGTTCAAAACCACAATTTCAGCCAAGAAAATCATGGCATCCGTGTTTTGGGACTGTCAAGGCATAATTTTAATTGAATATATGCCTCAAGGGGAGACCATCAACTCTGCAAGATACTGTGAGACCCTAAAAAAATTGCGGAGGGCGATTCAGAACAAGAGGAGAGGCATGCTGACAAAGGGAGTCTGCCTGCTGCACGACAATGCCAGACCACACACGGCCAACGCCACGAAGGAACTGTTCGCCTCGTTTAAATGGGATGTCCTGAACCATCCCGCGCATTCCCCTGACCTAGCACCTTCAGATTACTATCTCTTTACCTCCCTGAAGCTGCACATGGGTGGAAAAAGGTTTTCAACCGACGAGGAGGTAAAGGAGGAGGTGGAGAAGTGGACGGAGGGGTTGGCGGGAAACTACTTCGAGGAAGGCATCAAAAAGTTGATACCCCGCTTCACCACCTGCATTGAGAGGAATGGCGAATATGTCGAAAAATAGCTGACATATGTACTACGGTAACCACGTAATTTTTTTGCTTAAATAAAAAAAATTGTAACCTACAAAAATTCAGTACACTTACTTTCTGGATATGCCTCGTAGATAAAAAAATAATTTAAAAACGTTTTAAAAAAAGAATCGACAAGTTAATTTCTACGTCGAAAAATCTTGACTGATTGAAGTTTATCAACATCTCAGGATGTTAGAAACCTTTTTTACTCTTGGATTATATTAAAAAACATATATCAAATACTTGCGTGTTTAAAATACGAGCATAGGAAACTAAAACAATTTTCTAGAAAATTAAATTGAGACATATCTCTGATTGCAAGAGTGAAAAAATATTAACTCGTCAAGTCTATAGTCATAAGTTCTCATTTCATACCTTATATTCATTCAATGAATTGTGGAAATCTAATTTTTGACATTTCTAAATATTTAATTTTTTTACATTAAAGTTATCATAATACATCAATAACTTTGGTTCAATTCTATTGGCAAATTAACTCACGATTTGATTAAAAAAAACTAACGAACTATTTTAAGGAATGTAAAATAAAATAATTTACCTTCGTGGCCTAGTTGTTAAGGCACCTGTCTTATAACTCGGAAATTACGGACTCGATTCTAATTACCTTTTCATTTTAAAATGTTGCAGTGAGGTTTTCATTTTAGGCCTCTTAAACATTTTTCTAATTCGTTGGAAAATAATGTCTCATCGCAATAAACCCGTTAGGCTGCCAAATCCGTACACCTCGTCATGCACAGTCTCCTATTATAAAGGCATTTCACTCTACCCACTTTTAGAATTTGATTATGTTTGGTCATGCCATGATTTTCTAGATCTTCTAAAGGTTCTTCTACCTTCTTTACTGCTCATATAAATTATTTCAGAAAATCTTTCATCATTCCTTTTATCTACCTACGAAATACAATAAACCTATCATTCGGAATAGGAAATAAAAGGTAATATTATAATGTCATAATTTTCCGCTTAGTGATTTTGGATTCACATCAGCTGCGAAAGGTATTTCTCGTAATCTCTATATGGCCTTCTTGCACTCGCTTCCGATCAATTAGCAATAGATACATATTTATCGGTCCATGTCGAGCAGCTGGAATTATCCAGAACCCGATCTGTTTAGCCTTAATGGGAATTTCTTAACACACGTCTTTTAAGAGCAAATACCTACCAACTATGGCATTCTCATAAACTGTCTGTGGATTTATGGTCTGCAACTGAACTGTTGTGTGGATTTAGAATTTTAATTCAACTAGAGATGCTAATCGAAGGAATTTAATGAAGACAAGATTAATACAATAAACGCTTTTATTGCAAAAGCGTTTAATTTAGTGACTAGCTAAATAAAAAATAGCTTTAACCAATTGCATATAAATTGATACTGAATGGAGCCAAGACCTCTAGAAAAATGTATTGTGTTATACTTTCGTCGTATATAGTACAACCCGGCGGACGTATTGCCATGTGGCAAAATCTTTCAACCGACTAGCGAGACGTTAGAGGCCTTATATAAAGACTCGAATCCTTTAAAACATCTGATTTCTAATTGCAAGCAAACCTGCGATCCCTGAATCTTACGAATTATACCACGGAGGTCATAAATATCGTTAATGTCTGAAGTTTTATTAAAAAAAAGGCTTATAAAATTCATAATCATCTTGTGATCTACCGAGTACACTTGTTGTTTGTCCTTTATTATCATTTAAGAAAATATGTACGTTATTTTAAAACTAGGTGGAATTCCTTATTATTATTATATAATATTAAATAAAAAAATACTTCGGGTTACAGCGGGGATCAATCAGCACCCTTTGGTTGAAAGATAGGCGTCTTACCAACTAGACTATGGAAGTCATCTTACCAAGTAGGCTACGGAAGTCGTCTTACCAACTATTCTATAGAAGTCGTCTTACCAAACTAGGCTATGGAAGTCATCTTACAAACTAGGCTACGGAAGTCGTCTTACCAACTATTCTATAGAAGTTGTCTTACCAACTAGGCTATGGAAGTCGTCTTACCAACTATTCTATAGAAGTCGCTATTGAACCATTTCAAAAAACATCTTTGGGTTTGCTAAACAAACTCCACTAAATTATAATTCTTCGTCATAATTTAATCATAATATTTTTTATATATTTTCCAAACATCAGACAGTATATCCGATGCTATTTATTTGGTTAATGTTATCCAATACTTAAATCCGTTTTTTTAATCTTACTTTCAGACATTTTTCCACCAGAATATACTCGTATTTAATGGGGAAAAAAACCAAAACGTTCACCCTAAATTTGCTCTTTTTTATGGCCATTTACCAATTTCACTGAACGGGTATCCCCAGAATGATCTGCATTTTTTGTATATAATAGAGTTCCTCCGAGAATTGTAAGTTGATAAACTTTAAGCTAATTTAAATTAAAAACACAGCGCTATTGATATTAGGATTTATTATGAAATAGAGGGATAATTATAAACAATGTTATACTTTCAGAATCAAGTATAGAAATAACAGTATGTATAGAAATAGGTCCTCCATGATAATTTAGAACCAGGCGATAAGCTTCTACAGGTGAAATCCATTCTTTGGGTTCCATTTTTCCTCTTTAACCATTCATTGTAGCAAAAAAAAGGTTTATTGATAGTGACATAGTATGTACGTACGAGTAAATAAATGTATTCTCAAATCGCATACATTTCTCAAGATAATGGCGAAGAAAATACTTTTAAGAGAGAAGTTATTAAAAAATTTTGGGCTCATCTCATAACATCCCTCCAGTCAAGATACACCACCACCAATAGAGGGCGAGCCTGGCCATGAGGAGATTAGATATTTTTCAGCCCATACCCTTTCAGCCTATCCCATAGCATTGGTATTTATTAATTGATTGAAAACAATTAATAAATTACAATAAATAAGCAACCAATATGTACTGTCAATTCAGTTCATAAATAAAAGATCACCACACTCTTGAGACATAAGTAGTTGTTTTACAGACTAAGCGGTCTTAATGAAACTGTACCCGAATTTCAACCTAGGGACTTAATTTTTTTCTATTATTTGTAACAATTTCATAGTTAAAAAAATGGTTATGAAAAGAAGAGACCGGCGTTCGAAACTAAACTTGTGAAAGGTGAAATCATGAAACTGTTAACTACGAATTTATAAATTAAGATACCTTAAAAAGCTACGCGTGTCCATGAAATAGTTTTACACCTAGCCCCAAGCTGTGCCGGGTTCTCCTCGCAGTAGTCGTAGTTGTGATGGAATTGCTCCTATTATCATCAGTAATAATCATTCGATGTTGGCCATCTGATCAAATTCCTTGTCGGAGAAATGGGATTGTATCGAGCTAATTGTGCGATTGACTTGTATCATTACAGACAAACGTTTACTACTCCTTCTTGAATTTGTTGTAAAATGAAAACCGGATGAAAAAATGTCTTTTAAAAAAAACTATTTTGCCAACACCACATCTCGAATAATGCTATGAGAAAACTAGAGTTTTCGCTAGACTAATTTTGATGTTGAGAAAAAAAGACCGATATTTTCATACCTTTAGAATTTTGGTAATTGCAGATTTTGCCATACAAATTCATCTTTAAAACTCTTCTTTACCACCTCGATATTTTTTCAGTTCAATATTTCAAAAGTAATTTCAAGTAATATGTACACAAAGAAAATTTCAAGACATGTATATATGAAAGGTAATTACAATTTATACGTATACAAAGTAATTTCAAGTTAAATTTCAAGACATGGATATATGAAAGGTAATTACAATTTATACGTATACAAAGTAATTTCAAGTTAAATTTCAAGACATGGATATATGAAAGGTAATTACAATTTATACGTATACAAAGTAATTTCAAGTTAAATTTCAAGACATGGATATATGAAAGGTAATTACAATTTATACGTATACAACGTAATTTGAAGTTAAATTTCAAGACATGTATATATGAAAGGTAATTACAATATATACGTATAAAAAGTAATTTCAAGTTATGCGTATAAAAAATAAATTCCATGATATACGTATGTATGAAATGTAATAATAAGTTTTACGTATAAATAGTAATTTCAAGCTAAACGTATGAAAAAAACTAAGTTTATCGTATACAAAGTAATTTCAAGTTAAATGTTTAAAAATTAATTTAAAGTTGTACGTATAAAGAGAATTTTCAAATTAAATGCATAAAAAGTAATTTCAAGTTACACGTATACATATAATATCAAATATCTACACAAAGAGTAAAGTTCCGAAACTCAGCAAATAACATATATATGACAGGTACCAACCATATGATAAATATTTCTTGTACACCTGTTGAGTGATGAGTGATGAGCTTACCGTTCAGTGAATCGTCAGCCCTCTGCCGCGATCTATACATACCATTACCTTCCTCATTACTCCTCGGTATCGCCTGACATACTTTTGACCACTTTTGTAATTCTGTTACATTTACAGATGTTATGTACGAGTATAATAAAGGCGACGATAGAAAGCGAGAAGTGCTTGAATTAAACTGAAGCCTTGTTTTTACAAGCCGATACCTGAGTTTGGAATTCAGAAAGCATATGGTTCACTGCTACATTTTCTCAACTTTCAGCTATCAAATGAAAGCATAGAAACTGTACCAGGAAATGACCCGTAGAATCGAGACTTTTGAAATGTGGATCTATAGATATATCCTTAAGATTCCCTAAGTTGATCGTGTTATAAATGTTGAAAGGTGGACCTTCGAGTGCAAGTACATAACAATGCTGAAAACGATCCATTTTGTGAATTTAGGGAACCGCTTCACTAAGTGAGGTCTATAACGAAGTAATGTTATTCTTGAATCACAAATTCGATATGCTCGTGCAAGTCTTTGTCCTAAATTCTAAAGCTCTCAGCTGAAAATTATGTATTCTTCATCCACTTTCATCAACACAGTTAAATCCCAAGCCATCAGACACACAACTTCATAGCATTGTATTGTATAACACTTCCGTTGTATACAGTACAACCTGGTTGGATTGTTGCCATATGACAATCTCTTCCAACCAACCAGAAAGACGTTAAAATGACATCAAGTGAAAACCAGACTGGAATACTTTATTTATTTTTTTAAATCTGGGTTCCAGCGGGATTTGAACCCGCAACCTTTGGGCTGGGAGACAGAGACTAGGTCACGGAAATGGTCATTATAATCATATTAACAATATGATTACAATGATGACCATAATATTATAATTATATTAACAATAGAATCACAATGACGACCACAGCATTATAATCATATTAACAATATGATTACAATGACGACCATAATATTATAATTATATTAACAATAGGATCACAATGACGACCATAATATTATAATTACATCAACAATAGGATCACAATGACGACCACAGCATTATAATCATATTAACAATATGATTACAATGACGACCATAATATTATAATTACATCAACAATAGGATCACAATGACGACCACAGCATTATAATCATATTAACAATATGATTACAATGACGACCATAATATTATAATTACATCAACAATAGGATCACAATGACGACCACAGCATTATAATCATATTAACAATATGATTACAATGACGACCATAATATTATAATTATATCAACAATAGGATCACAATGACGACCACAGCATTATAATCATATTAACAATATGATTACAATGACGACCATAGCATTATAATAATGTTAATTATATGGCTAGTTATAAACAATTTTACTTCAAATCTCTTCGAGTTAATTATGTGGCTAGCTATAAACATCATTTTTACTTCAAATTATAGCTATAAACATTTTTAATTCAAATCTCGAGATTGACAATATTGTATAGTCATCACCTCGCATTGTAATTCTACTTTCCCATAAAAAGATTTAAATCCACTGATCTTGTGGATTCTTCAAATACGTATACGTGCAGTTGAAAATAAGTTATTTAACTGAAGATTGTATACAATGATAAGCATACATTGTACTTTTGATTAATTTATTATTCTTAACAATAAAATTTCCCCACGAATACGGCCAGTCGTGTATCACGTTAATTTGCATCATAAATATGTTTAACATATGCTGTTTCATAAATAATTGTCTGCACAACACGAGGAGCTTTTATTCGTATCACATTTTTACGGATTACATTCTTAATCAAATATTTTTTTTATAATTAGAATTCAACCGAGAATAAAGTCTTCAAATAAATTGAATAATTTCGTGTTAGGTCAGTGTTTCTCAAAATTTGAAAGCTTTTTGGAAAATTTAATGAATTTATTTATATTTTGAAGAAAGGAATCATAAAAATTTCGAGAAAACATAACAGTTGTATGATAAGGTGTATGGATGTAGAAGAAGCAAGGGATGTGTCAAGATAAGAAAATTTGGCACTCTGTCTATCCTGGCGACAAAATGTGTATTTATATGGTGCCCCTCAACACGTAGTATGAAACCCCTTATATTACATAGCACATCAGCATTAAGTTTACATTCATCTCTAATCACTAAATTCTATATTCTGTCATACATTGTAACCCCACGTATTATTTTCAATGCATGGATTTCAACAAAATATATTCGGCTCACTTCAGTCATTTTCCACGTTCACGTTTTACTCGCATGAATCAAAGTTTGTACTAAAATACTATTATGGACTATCGTCTTAGTAGATGGTAGTGTTGGTGGAGAGTGAAGACGAATTGCAGAATTTGATAAGTAAATTGTATGAAAGATAGGAAGAGAAGGATCGGAGAATGAATGTTGCGAAATACAAAGTAATGGTGATAGAAAAGGGTAAAAAGAAAAGTATGTTAAATGCAACAAATGGTTTTTTGTGAAAGATTGGAGCAAGTTGAGGAATTCTGCTATTGGGGTAGCATTTTTTTTAATTTTCTCAGATGATGGATATCGAACTGTAAATATAGGAAACGAAGTCAATGGGGCACTAAACATAAATACTCTAACCGGGCAGTATAAACATCTACTAAGATGATAATTCATACAAGCGTTTTGGTGCCAACTTTGATGTACGAGAGTGAAACCTGTACAAGGAAACAGGCTGAAAGGAGCCGAAAAAATGCTGTAAAAATGCGTGCACTGCGGAGAATACATGGAGTGACAATGTATGACAGAGTATGGAATGAAGTGATAAGTTAGATAAAGAAGGGCACGCTGAAATAGTTTGAGCATATGGAACGAATGAATTAAAAAATACGAACAAAACAGACATCTTTCTGATGCAAATGTTAGTGAACGGCGTGAAAGAGGAATATCAAGAAAAGTGTAGTTAGATCAGTAAAATGATATTCTGAAAAATCAGAAAAATCGTAGAAGTGGTATAAGAAGGTATATGCATATAGCAGAGACTAAGGATGTGTGTCAAGACAGAAACGTCTGGTATTCTGTTATCTCTGCCTATCCTGACTTGAAAATGGCGTAATGGTATTTATGTGTATGTCTTAGCAAGTATGACACTGTGTCTTTAATCATTTAACCCCTTAAAAATTTATTTATTTCCTATGTCCGTTAAGTGACAGAAGTCACTTTCAGGGAATGTATTATACGAGTATAATCGTATATATGTTCAATAGATTGCTCGTCAAGCTAAAAAAATGTACTTTTGTAAAGATTTAGACTAAAAACCATAACTTTTTTTGCACCATGCCTGTAAGTTTATTTCATTCAGTAAAAAAGATTGAAGGTCATCTAGATAAATATTAAAACGCGAAAGCTAAATACCAATTTTTGAATGAGAATAGTTTAAATTCATTGTTAATTATACTGAGAAATTTAATAACCGTAACAAAGTGCAATAAGTAGTCATATATTAAATTTAATTAATTATGAATTTTTAATTATATCATGTGTTTATGGTGGAACAAATCTGGTTCAAATAACCTTAAGTTGTTTTTTTGAAGACTTACTTTAATAAGTTGTAACACTTTGCAATCATAAACAAATTAAATAAATACATTTCTCATTTGCAGAAAATAACTTAAAAAAGGGTATAGCACCTTTTCTTAAATTCATATACTACCTTGATCAAAAAGTTTTAGGACTTTATTCATAAAATCGAAAATACAAGTGTATTCATCAAAATTTATAAAGTCCCCTTCAAAGTACTCCCCATCGACTGCAACGCACTTACGCCAGCGCTTGATCCAATCCTAGAAACACCGCTGGTACTCAATTTTCGGTATGTCCATCAGAGCCATCTTCGATTTTTTCATGAGATCCTCTCGGGGGCTGTAACGCGTTCCGCGAAGTGGTTTTTTAAGTCGGTTGAACAGGAAAAAATCGCAAGGGAGCCAGATCAGGTGAATTCGAAGGCTGATGGATAGTATTCGTGTTGTTTTTGGTCAAAAACTCATGGAAATCATGTCTTTCGCGATTTCAACGCTGTCCTTTTTTTGCATGAAATTGAGGTCTTTCGGCACCAGTTTTGCAGCGACACGTATGGGGCCCAAATCACTAACCAAAAATGTCTTGAGCGGATCCATAAGCGATTTTCAAGTCGTCTGCCAGCTCTCTAATGGTCAATTTGCGGTTTTCGGCCAACATTTCTTTGATTTTATCGATGTTTTCATCAGTTTTCGACTGCCACTGCGTTCGTCATCCTCAACCGACTCACGACCACTTCGGAAACGTTCGTGCCACCGAAAAACATTTCTCTAATATTTCCAAGGTCTGCGGACCGTTAAATCCGTTTTTCACACAAAATTTAATGCAAACTTGTTGATGCACAGTTGATGCCCTTTTCAAACTTGTAAAAAATTGAAAACACGCACAAAGGTAGATGTACTCAGTACAGGGTAACTTTTATGAATGTCAAGCTATAACGCTGAAATTTAGAGGGAAGTGTCAATGACAGATGTGGTAACCTAACAAAAAAAAACAGTCGGGTGACTGACAGCGCCACACGGTGGCCGGTCCTAAAATTTTTTGATCAAGGTAGTATACTCGTGTATCGCGAAAGTAAACGTATAACATTTTTGTTTGGTGTACGAATTAGGTAAATATATGACAGTCAAAGCAATAGTTATTTTTGCATTCAAAGCTACTACAACAGTTTCAATTAATTAATAGATTTGGACAAAGTCATAGGTAATTTTATATCCCCGCATACTAGACGCAAAAAAATGTATGTCATTCGAGGGGAGCAGCACAGTGTTTTAGATTAGAATGTACTCTAAACTGGAAGTAAGGAGTTAATAATATATTCGAGTCCTTTAATAGCGTGTCTCCATCTTTCGAATCCGTGTCACAGACGTTCCTTCGGAGAGGAGTAGAACTATGAGGTCGAATTCGACTTCATCGAATAAATTGATTATTTAAAATGGAAAAAAATTGGGCGGAGTATTATGACAAGGCTTTCACCATTGCTGGTCACGTTCCTTTAAGTGTTGGATATATGGATGGCGTGCATAGCTTTAGGAACCACTTGAAGACATCCCATTTTGAAAATTATCATAAAAAATTATGATTATTTATGAACATTAAACTTCACCTAAAGCCGAATGCGGTTTTATCTCATATCGGAAGATCTACACAAAATTATTTATAGTTCATCTTCCCTTGTTTAATTTATCCTTTTTTGTTACCAAATATGTTTGTTTGTATAAATACGTGCAGATACAAGAAATACCTTATCGAATTGCCACAGCCATCAGATATTTATTTTATAATATTTTTAATCTATCAATAATAGTGGGTTCGAATCCCTAGTTAGAGCCACCTTACGGAGAGTCTGTTCTCTAAAAGACGCTATATAAATTTTATTAAATATTATCAAATGCAAAGAATTGTTATGTTTAAAAATAAATAAAACTGCTATAGGAGGGTCGAAGATGTGTTGGCAGGAGGCAAATCTCCTGGTTCCGCAATATACGTGATTGGATTGGTATAAAGGAGCGTTGGGGATCTTTTTCGGGCTGCTGGGGACAAAGATGCCTACTCCCAGGTGATATTCAACGTTGAGGGGACCTGGCATGACACTGGGAAGATGAAGAAGATAGAAAAATGAGTATTTTCACTTCTTCAATTATTTTTCACATTTTCAAAACAAGCATCAATAAACTTAGAACGACAATTCACTCAAATAGAGGAGCAACGAATGCTTGAAACTAACTTCCTTGGCATGAAAACATACCACATAATTTGTCCATGCCAAGAAGATGCGCAACATGTACCTATTTGCAATATTTCTCGTTCACTTGGGATTGTCTACAATGAAAAAAGCTATCTTAATACTTCATTTAATTATGACTCCGAGGAAGCATTAAAGAAACAAGTTAAAAACTCACACAATTTGACATGCTTAACGAGTCCAGCTCCAATTAATCATATATGAATGAACTGCACCGAAAATTCAACGTATAATTAAATCACTAACCGAGGGAAACCTAGCAATTATTGTACTAAAGAGAATACGAAAAAGATGTTAAATTAAATACTTGATATGTTTAAATTTGAATGAATTATTTATTAAGTTTTTTTGCGAAACTCTACGTCACTATAATAATTAAAAGATAACTTGTGTATCGCTGGTTCGCAATAAAACATCATATCAATAGCGCTGTGTGTGTTTATTTATAAAAAAAACATGTCATAAACGCCACCAAGTGAAATCAGGAGAATTAAGATGCCAAAGTAAGATATTAAATCAAGTTTTTTTTAAAGATATGACCGAAGTCATAGTAATCCTTATACCCTCGAACACTAGTCGGAAAAAGTGTCTGTGTCGTTCGAGGGGAGTAGCACAGCGCGGGGTTTGAACCGGCGACCTTCCGCACGGAAGTCCAGCGCGTTACCGCGCGGCCATGCACTTCAATCATGAATAACAAGTATACTATTTGCTAGACCATTGACACCACTAATACTGGCTTTAACAATATAAAAAAATCATTTGTTTATTTACTTTGTTCAAACAATAATTTAAAATACATGTTTACCTAAATAACTAACATCTGTTAGTTTAAACACGAAAACTGACATTAACATTTTTTTACGTCAACAATACTTAAATCTATTGTATTGTATTACACTTTCATTGTATACAATACAGCCTGGCGGGCTTATTGCTATGTGGCAACCTGTTTCAACCAACCACAAATATGTTTTGGTGGCCTTAAGTGAAAACCAGACTGGAATACTTTTTAAAAAAGTATCTGGGTGCCAGCGGGATTTGAACCCGCAACCTCTGGGCTGGGAGACAGGCGTCTTACCAACAAGGACACAGAAGTTGTCTATCCTTGTTGTATGAAATAAATAGTCAACGAAAAGTTCACGTGCTGTCGGTTTCTAAAATACGTTTTGACATTTTGTTATAAAAATTGAAACATACTCCTTTTATATTGACAAGTTATTTTAATTTTTCTTCATTCTTGTTTTTGAAAACCGAAAGTCATCACGACTTCTAAATATTATTATATATGTATTTATTTATTCATTCACCAATTGTACAATTTACCTAAAAACAATACAAAAAAAAATAAAAAGTGAGTATTGCATTTATAAACATTCCGAAAAATAAATTATTAAAAATAAATTATTGTAATTTGTTTTATCAAACACTGTTTATTCCACTTTTTGTAACGGTATAACCCTACCGGTTTCAAAGCTTTCACCTCATCTTTAGGGGAGCACAAACGAAGATGAGGTGAAAGCCATGAAACCGGTAGGGTTATACCGTTACAAAAAGCGGAATAAACAGTGGTTGACAAAACTAATTACAATGTCTTTAAACCTCCACAACGTTAATGCCTTAACTATAAACAATATAAAAATAAATAAGATATTCCATTTCATAAAGATGGTGATAAGTGGAAAAGACGATTTAAAGGAAAAGAAAGAATGAAAAAATATTAGGAAAACTACTGTAGGATTAAATATTTAACGAGTTGTATACAATAAAATCTGGTGTGTGACTATGAACTAGTGGAGAATAAAGGGCAAGTAGGTGGAAAACGTTGAATGGACGAGGGTCATATACAGGGTGTCCCGTATTGAGTGAATCATATTTAGGGTGGGGATAGATTGGGTCAAGACCTACCAGAATATCAAAACTTGATTTCAGTAAAAACCTTACCGTTTTTAAGTTATTCGGACTTTTGTAAAATTTCGTAAAATCCCTACCTGGCATCAGATTTTTAGCTGAGTTGTGTACAAATCACAATTTTCGTAATTTTTTTTTATCGTGAAATACTTTTGAATAGTAGCCTTATCTATCGCATACAAAATGATTTCTAAAATTATTAGGAATGTACAAAACAAATTACTTGAAAAATAAAAAAAATCAAAATTAACATTTTTATGCTAAACTTTGGCCTTCTGTGGTAACAAAAATTGTACTAGACATTTCCAGAATACTCCTTTAAAAAGTTGTTCAGTTAATGGAGATTCCAGAATAGTGCAACACTATTAGATTTTTTTTACGAAAAAAGGAAATAATACTATTTTTTATTAAAAAAGGGGCTGATTCTGACCAAAGTTCAAGTGAAAGGTATTAATGCAAAATCTACTTCATTTTGTTTATGCCACCTATTAACTGTTGTAATTCGTGTTAGCAATGTCTTATTATAGCGCAAGATTCTCTTACCTACCACCGATTGGTTTAAACCTAACAAAATGTGATATAGATATCAAATGGCGTCCATTTGCTCTCTCGCTCTTTTTCGTGTCAATACGTGTAAGCGTGTAAAAGTCCGAATAACTTAAAAACGGTAAGGTTTTTACTGAGGTCAAGTTTTGATATTCTGGTAGGTCTTGATCCAATCTATCACCACCCTAAATATGATTCACTCAATACGGGACACCCTGTACATTTCTGTAAACATCATATGAGGTGCGTACTCGTATATACTACAAACAACACGTTGTTAAAGGTTTGTTTTCCCATCTCACACGCGTATTTAGAGCTCTGCTTGATTTGGATGTCTTCTTATGACAATAAAATTATGATGCAGGATGATCAGTCCAATGCGTCTTGTTTAAAATACTCGGAGGCATTTTTAAGAGCATTTACATCTAGTTCTAGGTAAGGAGATGGTCTCTTTTAATAAGAGCGTTGTTTCAAAAGACTGTTTTTTTTAAATATGTAATTATTTAACATTTTTATTTACATTGCTATATAGACGGGTAAAAACAATGCGAATATAATATTTCTACAGACTATCCCTCTTGATCGAGTATGATTATTAGCCATATTGTTATAGAAGACACATGTTCGTGTATTCGTTTATAGTTAGTGCAAGGTGTTGCACTTCAACTGTTGTTAGTGGCTGAAATCTAACGTTTAGCATTCATACTAAGCAAGAGGACGCCCCAGGTACGATTCCTGGCGGATTCAATTCTGGACTGGTTTTATTCTTAGATGATTTTATATCTGAATTTATTTTTTCAGTAATTTATATGCTGCGAGCTATACATTCTTACACCGCTATTAAAAACATCACAAAAATAGCGCTACATAAAAATCTGCCTAATGGAATGCTGTAATTGCTTATACCAACATATTGTCATGAAATATTGATCTCATTGCCATCAAAACTTTGGATTTGATTTCTCAAGAGTGTGTGCTTGCTAAACTAGACACTTGTATATCTTATTGGCTACTCTGAATACAAAACATTTCAAAGGCATAACGAATATTATGTGAATTAAAAATAAAAATATCTCTTGTTGTAAATCAGTAAACGGGTGATCTTTACAAAGATTTTCTACCATGAATTATAATATTTCATATACTTCTTATTCCTTCCTCTAATAGTAACAAATAATCAGATACCTTGTCTCATAAACAAGGTGTTATCAAGGATCAGTAATGGCTCCAGCAATTATCCTGATGGACCATATCGGGAGCCTGTAATCTGCCGCAACAAATATGAAGACTGGACCGTGCATCCTATCTGACATCTTAATTAAAACATTCATTATTCTTCATGATCCAATGGCCGCTTATTATGATTTGAAAGTTAGAAAGAAATATTGTAATGCACTTTGTTTTATTTAAAAACAAATCGACATATGTATAAAGTTGATAAGAGTGAATATAAATGAAGAAAAATACTGAGTAAATAAATATACGAGTATGAGACTGCTTTATATTGAGATTAAAGTTATTGATATTCATGTATATATAACAATAACAGACGTCTGGCGAATTTATTGCTTTAAAACAAAATTTTCCAATCAACCAGCTTTTTTTGGATGAGATTACTATATATAAAAAAAATCGTCAGGTTGTACTATACTCAACGAACATGCCATAATACTCTAAGTATAAGACTTTAAAACCAAATTTTCCAATCAACCAGCTTTTTTTGGATGATATAGCCATGTATCAAAAAACTCGTCAGGTTGTACTGTACTCAACGAATATGTCATGATATTCCAAGTATAAGACATAAATACTGATAATTATTATGAAACAAAAGCTGGTTGATTGGACTTTTTTTTCACAATATTTATTGGTATTAATGTCTTACACTTATTGTATTATATGACACATTTGTTGTATACTGTACAATCTGGCGAGTTTTTTTGATTTGTGGTAATCTTATTCAACCAACTAGAAGGTGTTAAAGAAGCCTTAAGTGAAAATCAGACTTGACCCTTTTGTTTTTAATATGGGTATGTGCGGAAACCGAACCCTCAATCCTCGGCTAAGAAGGCAGGTGTCTTACCAACTAGGCCACGAAGGCCGTCTTAGTATTAATTGTATGAGAACTATATTTTGGAAAAAATAACAAAAAATAAAATTAAGGATAAATCTCAAGGGAAATAGGCAGTAGGATATATTGACTACTGAAATGATTTGAAAAGTATTAATAAATTTTCCCTGCTTATCAAACAGCATTAAATCAGAAAAACGGTGAAAGTTCTATTAACTTTATTTAACCTCTCAGCATGATGGTTTGGACTTATTCATCATATTAACATATATATAGTAAAAATTAGTAAGAATATTTCTTTATGGTTTCAGCTAAAATTATTTTTTATTGAAAATTTTATGTACTCGTACTTAAACTTTTATTAGTCCCGTTGCTAAAATTCTTAAACCGTTCAGATGATTTGGTTTTTCTACTGTTGATAAAGCCTTTTTAGCCAAAACAGTATTTCTGGATTTGTATTGATATTTTTCATTTATCATTAACTATTGAATATCCTTTTCAGGGTGTCCGTAAGAAGCAGATATTCGATAATAAGACTCAAGGATGCGCCGTACTTGAAGTTTTCCTCAGGCCTTAGGGCCTCAAAATAACAATATAACTCTTGTATATCACCTTGGAACTAATTTGGCTACGGTATCGAAGAACGCGATGTATCACGTTATGAACCGTCCTGGACTGAGGCTTTATGGAATCCATGTTGTCTTGGTGGAAAGTACAGGATGATTATAAGAGAATAAAAAAATTATTTTGTAGTATTATATTATATCTCAATTACATAACATTAAATAAAAATTCCTATGCATACGATCATTTTGAATCAATGGATAAACAAACATAGCTTACTTTATGTTACGGAAATATACAATTTGCTGGAATTTTGGACAAATATTTTAGTACAATAGACATTCATTGTATGGTTAATTTATATTGTGTTTAATGGTGAAACTTATACTATATTTTTAGAAATATTTCATAATATTTGCTAGATAAAACCATTTTTCAAAGAATAGACAGACAAAATAAGTGGAAAAAAATCTTTGGTTTCTGAGAGTAGAAATTTCTTATTCGGATTTTATTCAACTTAAATACCTTATATCAACTAAGTGTTTGCGTAAAGCCGTCAACAGCTGTGGTCTAACGGTTAGCATTTACGTTTAGCAAGCGGGCGCTCCAGGTTCCATTCCAGGCAGATTCCATTTTAGACTGTTTGTACTCTTAGACCGTTTTATGATACATCTGAATTAATATTTCTTTTTAGGTTATAAACTGTGTACCATATCAGTTTTAAGAAAAGTAAAAAAAAAATAGTGCTACACAAAACTCTGCCTGATGAAATACTGTAGCAGATTAAACCTGATAATCGTTTTGAAAATTTAATGTCCTTGATATTGGAACTTTGCGTTAAACATGTGAAGACTGTGCACTTATTAAAGTGCAATAGATGGGTGACAATCATACTTGATGACGAGGGATAACTCTATTATATAATATAATGTCTCTATTTTATAATATCCTTAACTGACCTGCCACCCTATTTTATTAATCTATTTATTTAACACTTTTATTGCAAATACAATCTGGAGGGCTTATTGCCAGGCAGCAATCTCTTCCAACCAACCAGACAAAAGTAAATGAAGCAAGTTACGTGTCTTATCTCGTAATATTACCCTATCTTATCTCGCCGAAAATATTCAGTCTTTCCGATCATAGAGTAATGCTACGCTCAAACAGATAGTTGGCCTTTCCGCTCGACCGCTTTTCCTTTTTTATGTCGTCTTTTACTGTTCATACAGTGAGACTGGAATCAGTCACAAGCCAATGTTAGACTCGCTCCGTCCTTGGCATCTTTTAAGAAGCGACTGAAAAAAACTCTTAATTTCTAGTCAGTACTTTCTAGTGTATTACTATACAACGTGTCTCATTCCCGATTTTTCTTTCCTTTTCACCATCCTTTCCTTTTGCTTTGGTTGATGATATCTCACTTTGTATGAACAGGAATATTTGGGTGATTATCCGTCTTTGTGGGCTTTTTGGTCGTATGCTCACGTATGTGTTCATGAATTTCGTCGGGGTGGATTGTCATTTAAATGTTTTTTTGGCCATGTACCTTACTTAATTTACTTTTGTGTGGTTGGTTGGAATAGATTACCGCCTGGCAATAAGCCCGCCAGACTGTATTTGCAATAAAAGTGTTAAATAAATAAAAATAATAAATAAATAGCCTATCGATGTACAAACCATTTGTAGCGCGTTTAATGCCACATAAATAAAGATTTATGAAAGAGGTTCAATAATATGTGTGTAATCTATTTTTTATTGATTGTTTCAGGAAAATGTTTGGAAAGACATACCAGATGCCGGTATATCTCTGTACGCAGGGTATTACGACCACCGGATTCCTAGTCAGCCCTTTACTAGAATTCTTGCAGTCACCAATGGTAAATATACACATAAAACTCGAATTTACTATAAGTTTAAGACGATCGTGATAAATGGTGATAAACGTAAAGGGTGATAAATGTAGTTTAAATATCGTAGGAAATAAAAATCATATTTTTTTAATCTTATGTACAGGGAACGTTTTATCTTGTGTACAGGGAGTTTTTTATCTTGTGTACAGGAAGTTTTTTTATCTTGTGTACTAGAGAATTCAACATATTGTATAAGTTAAAATAAACAACATAGGAAGAAAAAAATATTCATCTTAATACATAAAAATAAGCCATTCATCATTCGACCTGCGTCACATGCATTTATATTGCTGGATTTATATATATATATATATATATATATATATATATATATATATATATATATATATATATATATATATATATATATATATATATATATATATATATATATATATATATATATATATATATATATATATATATATATATATATATATATATATATATATATATATATATATATATATATATATATATATATATATATATATATATATATATATATATATATATATATATATATATATATATATATATATATATATATATATATATATATATATTCTTTAATTATCTATGACAAAGAGACACACTGAGTAATTTCAGCTATTTAAGTAGTATTTTCTTAGATGTTGGAAGAGTTTAGAAGAATATTGAAATGTATATAGGGATAGAAAAATAAAGTCCATGGGGCACTGAAATATAAATACTCGAATCGGACAGTATCAAAACCTTCTAAGATGATAGTAAGAATGAATGACAGAATATACAATAGAATTAAATTATTTGGGCTGAATGTGAACTTAAGGTTGTACAAAGCACTCTCAGCAGGAAGAAATGCCTAAACTAAAAAAAACTTAATGCGTAATTGTGAGTATGATGAAAAAGATATTTTATGTATATGTAATATATAAATAGTGCACAATATTGCAAATGGGGGTGGAAGGCGCTATAGAGGTAGACCAAGGAAAGCATTGTTGGATCAAGTAAATTATATTTTGAAAGAAATATACGTAGAAAGTCGGATGAATCGAAGGATTTGTGTGAGGTGTCTGGATGTAGAAGTAGAGGATGTGTGCCAAGATAGGAAAATCTGGCGCTTCGTCTTTTTGCCTACCCTGACAGGGAAATACCGCGATGTTATTTATGTAAGAGGTACTCTTGTCTGTTCTCTCGTTTTACTGGCGATCATAAATTTTGTCTTCGATATATTCACTCTTAAAATGTGCTAAATACTCAATTACAAAATGATTCTCGATGTATGGCTTACTACAGTCCTATGGAGAAAATTTTAATATTTTTTAAATTTAATCCACCTTTATCCTTTTAAAATTTAAACATTTTAATTTTTTTTTCGAAAAATATTACTTCTCTTAAATTCTACAAGATTTTGTATGAGGTTACATACCCTTTGTATAATTAAAACAAGTAGAGAAGCATTAGCATCTTCTCATTCTTCCTTTAACTTACCCAAAATATGTTATTTTCATCTGAAACTCTTCACGCATTGAATATTTTCTATTGTTGTCTGACAATTACACAATGACAACTTCTCATAGATAACTTCTCCGTCAAATTAAAATCGTTTCTTTCACGAACTCTTATATGGTCAAATAATTCATGCTGAAAACTCTTAAAGGTATTTATAATTTGCCAATTCAAGATTCCGATCAAAGATTTATTTATTGGAATGAGTCGTTTTTACATTTTCTGACGTAAAATGTGTACTTCCTGGAAGAAAACGTGTTGGGAAATAGCAAATTCACATTCTCTTCTGCTGAGTGAAATTTCAAACATTATTTGAAAGCATTTAAACTATTTTATCACCACATATAAAGGTAAAATAAATTTTTAAGAGTTACAATGTATTCTTTTGGTATGTTATTTTGTACTACTTTATGTTTAAGGGATAGACTGTACGACATTTATTGTAAATAATCTTTATGTGACTCTGACGAAAATGATTTTAACCATTGTAGTGAACGGGAGACAAATTAATGACAAAACACTTTTGACTTATACAAACAATAAGCTGATTGATGTATACTATTTTGATTGCTGTTTCTTCTCCCAACCAAGTTCCTATATCATATTGTGAATATTTTATATTACGTTAATTTAAAAAATACTCAAGTTTTTACCATTCAAAGAGAGAATCTAAAATGTATCTTTGTCAAAATTCTATTGTTTTTCAATATATTTTCTTCATTAGCCTTTAGATAACCACTTTAAAATAAGCAAATTTCAATAATACTTGGTGCAAAATGTTTTAGTAGTTTCCTAATTTCAATAATCACATGTGTTTTTTCACTAATGTTTCGTGGATAGTATGTTTAATTCGCGGATATTTCTTGCTTCGGATAAAAGTGTTAATCTCCGTTCCTTGAATCAGGTATCCAACCTGATTTCTTATCAGAACACTTCACAAAATAGTAATACCTATTCATCGTGAGCTATTTTGATAAATATGGACTGAAATAAACTGATATTTTACTATTCAAATACTTCCTTAAAATTTATTTAAACTTAACTATAAAATTTAAATTATAATTTTGTTAACAAATGTGGTCTACAATGTGTGAAACTCTCTTTTAATTTCTTGAATGACGTTTGAATTATTTGAAAAAGACCGACCGCTACACAGAATTACGCAATGTTCTCATCAGACAATGTTGAATACAAAATGGATTGTTGAAGTAATCTTGAAGTAATCGTAATTCAAAATCGTAATAAATTAAGCGTTACAGAGTAAGAATTGCACCTGTCATTAGTGGAGAGAGAACCCCAGGCTATAAAGTACACGTGAAGGATTGAGTGAGGCTTGTCCAGTATTATCAAGAATTTACTATCGGACAATACCGGAGAGTTTACTGAAGATTCTAGAAAGAAATTCTATGACCAAAGCTGGGCAACATCTTAAACGTGGTCTTATATGTTGTTATAGAAGCGTTTTGTATTTTGAGTAATTATAATTCATTGCAATAAACACCTTCGAAATTTAAGATGATTTCGTTATATAAAATCATTATTAGTACCTGACTTACAAAAAAATTGGAATTTTTAACATTAGTAAAAAGAAGAAGAACAATTTTATGACATCAAAATTAAATGAACAAACACATTATTCTCAATGACAAATACGGTCTAAATGCAGCAGCAACGAAATAGCAAAAACGTGTTTTTAACTTTGAAAATCGTTGTATAGTATTGTACCTAGGCATGTGAATTCTAGTCGATTGATTGATTATAATAATACGACTTTATTGTTTAGAAATTCATTTGGTAGACATATTTAATTATTTTCAAAGATACTGCACTTGGAATGGTCTAAATGGAGCAAAATATATCAATCAGTTGATTTATGTAATATTATATTTTGTTTGAATATTTTGGTCTGTCTGGAGTGATGAAGTGTGAGGAGTTTGATTTCGCGTGATCTATACATATGTAATTGAGTGTCACTGTTTGTCAGGTTGATGAGAATGTGCAACGGGGTTTTATGTAATCAAAAATCGGAAAGAAGTGTCGATTATTTTTTTCATGCTATATGTCCTCAGTGAGATACAGGCAAAAGCCTAGTTTACTGGGGACATGACAAATGAAGTGCAACAAACCTAGATCCATTAAAATTGTGTTTCCAAATTAAATTACCTGCGGTTTTTTTGCAAATTATGTATATTTATTTTCATGTGTAAAACAAATAAATAAATAAAATAAAAAAATAGATTCGTTGTTTCATAACGCTCTTTTTAACGTCATATTTTATTACAGTAGGAAACAAACTACGGGAAAGGTAAACCGGTGTGTCGAAATAAGCATACAATCAATTAGATATTTATTGTTTTGTGTTGCATATGAGTTGTACACAATATACTAAAATATAACTAACCTAACCTAACCTGGCGGGCTTATTGTCAAACAGCAATTTATTTCAACTAAATAGAAAAATGTTCAAGAGACCTAAAGTAAAAAGCAGGCTAGAATCACATTTTTATATAAAAGTAGTTCCAACGGAAATCAAACCATCAACCCCTGGTTTTAAAACAAGTGTCTTACCAACTAAATCATCATAACAGTCTTTTTTCGGTTTGGAAACTGATATCTCAATATTTGTGACAGCATGTTCCATTTACACCGTAAAATGGAGATCGGGAATCTTAAGAATGCGCATACATACAAGCGAGAGTAGTGAGATTCGTCAAGGTATGGTTTCTATCACATGGCTACTAAGCCAGTTCCTATATTTATCTGAGCCTTAAATTCTGAAAGCGTTCACGAGGTTGAATACATTAGGGTTCAGCACACGACAACAACGCAATTTGTTTCGATCTGATACAACCGAGAATGCGTAGCTTATGTTAAACATCTCTTTTAATCCGGCGACAGACATGTTGAGATATAGCTCTTCCCTTTATTTTGACATTGTACTTGGCATTTGTTTCGATCTGATACAACCGAGAATGCGTAGCTTATGTTAACACTTGCCGTACGGTGATGGATAGCGAGTGATCATGACTTATATTTTATTTTATTTCTCGAAATATACTGCTTGCAGGGTCTTCATACTTTATGTATTCCTCATCGAAACCTCTATGATTTGAATGATGTCATTAGGAAACAAAACATTCATAGTTAATTCAACAGAAATTAATGATTTTAAATCGCGAATTGACGAAATGTCAAACACTCATTCTTTTTTGACAGTTCGTTCCAGGGGTTCGTCACCAGTTTTATAATCCTGATTGTTATTTTTAATTTTTATCTGGTATGTTTTTTCTATTATCATTTTTTATCTGGTATGTTATATTGTACCATTACTCTTTTTATAATAAATGTACATTTTATTTATAATTTCATTTTCAAAAATATAATAATTGAGATGGCGGGAAATATCGACGGCGATGATAGCGATTTGGAATTTAAGGCGACAGGCAATATATCAGAATCAGAAGATTTTGTCGAGGTACAGGATGAAGTATATTCTGATTTGGAGACGAGTGAAGAAGACGAAGAAATATTATTTACATCAAAACATGGATTCGAATGGAGTTCATTACGAGTACCACCTCAATCTTCGAGGCATCGGTCGGGTATCAAATATTCTCATCGAAGATTCTGGACTGAGAAATTCAAGTATAAATGTACATTCCATAAAAGATATGTGTTGTCTGTTTGTAAATGAAGAGGTGGTAAAAGTGATGTTTAAGAAACAAATCGTCATTTAAATAGAATTCATTCAGAAAAGAACCAACCAATATCAAAAGACGAGTTATATGAATTCATTGGAATATTGCTCGCACCTGGCAGAAATCGAACACAAAAGCTATCTTTGAGTGAATTGTGGATAAGTGAAAGTCCCTTTTGCCAGTCATTTTTCACAACAGCTCTGTCTCGAGATAGATTCATCTATATTTACAGTCATATTCGTTTTGATGATAAAGAAACCCGAGAAGAGAGATATCAGGGTTTTTTCAGATAAATTAGAACCAATTAAGTGGATTTCAAAAATGTTTATGGATATGTGCAAAAGCAATTATTCTCCATCTTCGAATATAACTGTAGATGAACGTTTGCCAAACTTTAGAGAGAATTGTTCATTTCGCGTGTACATGAAGTCTAAACTTGGTAAATATGGCATCAAAATCTGGGTTGCTGCCGACTGCGGCGGCATATGACGCATAACAAATTTACAGGCTTATTCTGGTATGATAAATAATCGTAGAGAGAGATAAATCAAGGTAACTGAGTAGTTATAGAAATGGTTCAACCGCAGTATGGCACGAACAGGAGGATAACCACAGGTATTTTTATTACCTCCATCAAATTAGCCGATAATCTTTTATTAAAAGGTTTAACTCTAATTGGCACGCTTCGAAAAAATAAAAGAGTAATCTCACTTGAATTTATACCGTCTAGAGAGAAAACAATCCATAGTAGCTGAAAATAAAATACTTGTTTCGTGTGTACCACAAAAAATAAAGCAGTATTATTATTATCCACTCAATTCAATGATGCAGAAATTGATTATTCAGAAAAACAAAAGCCACTATAGTAATTATACATCATTATAATAATACGAAAATTGGAGTAGATACGGGAGACTAAATTACTTGAGAGTACTCTTGCTCAAGGTCAACGAGAAGATGGCCTTTCCGTCTTTTTATGGAAATTATAGATATGGCTGCATTGAATGCATACCTCTTATGGATAGACAAATATCCAGAGTGGAAACAAAATAATTAATACCACCGAAAACATTTCAAAAGAGAGTTAAGTTTGGAATTGGCAATGCCCAATATCTTAAAAAGGAAAAATAGCAACAACAAGATGCTTTTAATACAGATTTAACATATTGTGGCGAGTCAATATCCGAAACATTAGTAAATAATACCCTGTTGGCACCCCGTGAGGTCCTCAAAAGAGGAAGTTGTGGGTTTTATTAAAAACATTCGAGAAAAAAAACCAGGCTATTCTGCAATATTTGTCAAACACGTGCGTGTTTAGTACGTAGAATAGAGTATAAAAAAAGTGGTTTCATGCCCCAATTGCGATAACTTTCTCCACAGGATTAAACTTTGATTATATGATATGTTTGTCCTATTTTCAAATTTTCTGTAGTGTTTATATTTTCCAAATTGCATAAATTTTATTGATTTGAATTTCGTGTTTGTTTATATATAATTTTGAATTTCGTGTTTGTTTATACTATATAAATTTCTCGCCCTAAAACCTTGATTTTTGAATTTATATATTCATTTTATATTTTGTTTATATGTTATTTATTGTCTTTATTCGAATTATGGTGTTATTGCCAAAAAAATACACGCTACATTTTATTGTATAATTTTATGAAAAAAAATTAAAAGGCTGGAAATCTCTTATCACGCATGCGCATTCTGAATGTTGCGCAGACCGAACGACGCAGCGTAAAAATAATATTCTTATAGAAATGCCTTTCTGTTTTAGCTCTTATTTTATCATTTCTTACCTTTATTTTATATTATTCGACATTTTATTACATAATAAAATGATGTTTATAGCTAATAACAAAAAATAACCTAGCAGATTTTGCATAATTTTAATTTGAAACATACATGTTTAGTGTACCCTCAGTGTCCAACGCCGTTACTGGCGTAATTTTTTAGCACAGTAAGGGAAGTGTTAAAAGGTTGGAGACCTCTTTTCAGTCATGCGCATTCTGAACGTTGCGCAGACCGAACGACGCAGTGGGAAAATTATATTCGTATAGAAATATCACTTCTCTGTTTCAACTATTATTTTATCATTTCTTACACTTATTTTATATTATTCGACATTTTATTACACAATAAAATGATGTTTATAGCTAATTAAAAAAAAAACTAATAGATTTTGCATAATTTTAATTTAAAACATACATTTTTAGTGTACCCTCAGTAGCCATCACCGTAACTGGCGTAACTTTTTAGCACAGTAAGGGAAGTGTTAAACATCTCTTTTAATCCGGCGACAGACATGTTGAGATATAGCTCTTCCCTTTATTTTGACATTGTACTTGGAATGCCAAACAAAAAAATGCCAAACAAAAAAAACACCAAACAAATGTGTTTCGATCTGATACAACCGAGAATGCGTAGCTTATGTTAAACATCTCTTTTAATCCGGCGACAGACATGTTGAGATATAGCTCTTCCCTTTATTTTGACATTGTACTTGGCATTTGTTTCGATCTGATACAACCGAGAATGCGTAGCTTATGTTAAACATATCTTTTAATCCGGCGACAGACATGTTGAGATATAGCTCTTCCCTTTATTTTGACATTGTACTTGGCATTTGATGGGTTGCGAATTCCGAAGGCTTTGTCGTGCCCATGGCATTCAGGATAGAACGTCGTGATGGTGATTGATTTGAACAGGCACCGTAGAAATATTTTAAAACTGTTAGGGCTACTGGAATCCATTATGTATACTTTCCATATTGTACTCTGCTGTTGCAGTCTTCGGGTCATGTTAGAGAATAATCGTTTAGGATAAATTGCATTCTTGAAATAAATGTTGTCTTATTAAAAAAAATACGTTTTTTTGACGTTTACTACGCGTTCTTTATTTTGACATATTTCGATGCATTAAGATTCCATTTTCTCTTTACACAGGTTTTTTTCCCGATATATACCTCAGTAAAGGTTTAGTATTCACCATAAAATAAGAAGAATACTTTCCAGCACAAAAATTCAATTCTTACATTAAAAAAAACAAATAAGTAAAAAAATTAATTAGGCTATACATTAAAAATCGCATAATAAATATTGTTTATACCATATGCCAAGAAGAAAACAAATTTGACTTCAATAAGTTGACATTAATTTTGTGGTAGAAATCAAACATTGAAAAGTTAAATGTATGTTATATTGCAAGAATCGGTAAAGATAATCGAATTATAATTTACATTTCACAATTGTTGTTCATACGCTTCCGATATAACTTGGTCAGTCTGATCTTAAACACTGTACTCGTAACAAACTGGTATATTACGCCTGAAAAAAGTCTCATAATTGGAGGTAAAAACACGTGTAGTGGGGATACATTAAATGTGTGTAAGAACAAAGTAATATTTCGTTTAATATTCTAATATGGACTTCCACAAGGTAAAAGTTGAAACCTTTGATTTGAGTACTATCTTTGAGTTGTATCTATCTCGTCAAGTAATGTTTTATAACATGCAATATGATTAAAATAAGTAACAAGATAAGCCTGCCCATGACTATCGATTCTATTGTTTTGAATTGATAAAATCTCTTCTTTTTAAATATTCATTTATATCATGCCACCACGGATCTAATAATTTCGCTACAGCTGTAACAACTATCTTATCAGTGATACCATCAAAAACATCTCTTCCATTATTATCATTCCATTTGCTGATCAAGTAACCTTGCAAATCATTGCCAAATAATATAAAAGTTCGTTCAACTGGTCTAGCAGTTTATCAAATCCTAGGTCAATAACACGTTAACAGCTATACCTATCGTCTTGTGAAGCAATTTTAATTCCTGATCAAATAGTAAAATATCTCCATGGCCTAGTTGGTAAGATGCCTTCTCTAGCAGCCCGGGAGTCACGGGTTCGATTTCTGTTCACATCCACATTTTTAAAAAGAAACTTAAGGCTTTATCAACATATTTCTGGTTGATTGGTAAAGATTTCCACTTGATAATTACCCACCTGGTTTTACTGTTTACAACGAATGTGTAATACAATACAACATTTACTCGTATTTTAAAATACATGGACCTATTTTGGGAATATTTTTATTTAAAAAGCGACTTTCTTAGTTTTGACTTGCAAAGCTTTTTCTGATACACAAATCATATAAGCTATAGAGCAACGACTTTGGCCCGAATTTATAGTGCAGCCTAGATACTAAGGACTAAGTTTTGACCTAAAAATTTCGTTATTTGTATTTAAAGTTGTATTTTATACGATCCAAACTTCAAAAGGAGGCAGTGAAACAACAGAACTCCCTTATTTAAGGAAATCATCCCAAATTTATTACGAAATAAATTTTGTTACTTATTTCTTCAGTAAAATGTTAATTGAAATTTAGTATTTTGGTCGGAAGGGAATTTGTCAGTAAACCAAATCGATAGCCTTTATTGTATGTTATCAACATCTGCAACATATTTTACACCATTTGCAGTCCCAGGTCTGGAAATAATAGCTGATGTTAGCTTATCTTGTGTAAGTTACATCTGTTTTATAATTCATCAAGAATTTTTGCTTAATTCATCTAGTATTTTAACAAGTCTTCTTTAAAAAGTACATATTTAGAACATTTATTACCCTGATAACATGACAAAAAATTTCAGCAAAATACGTGTGGTAGTTGGTAAATTGGTACATTTTAACTTGTCGGTAGATGAAAGCTTGAAATTGTGCAAATACTGCAACGTGGATTCAATACCTTCAAGTATCTGGGTTGTCTTGAAAATAGGACTCGTGAAATTTCAGATTTTTAATGCGACATATATTCATAATCTATTTTAAACACTTTTAGGCCAATTTGAAGGATAATCAAAAGAAAATAATCGTGCAAAATTAATATTTTTTCTGATTTTATCACTCTTGATTATAAATTGACATACTCGTATAAATGATTCGTTACAATATGATTTAAGGATATCTTCTTATCTCCCTACATTGTAAATAACCTTGAAAAGCATTGGTAGTCTAACAAGTAACAAAACTTTGCGTAGGCCGTAAAATAATGTTATCTACAATAAATAAAACAAACATTTGCAACTTATAGGAAACAATAATTGATTAACGAAAACTTTGGTGTAATGTTCAAACGTTTGTGACTTCAAATGAAAGAATAACGGTTAGCTTACCGAAGTATATAAAAAAACTGACTTATCAAAAGAACAAAAACAAACTTATCAAAATGTGGGTAAACCAAACATTTGTTTGTAACCAGAAAATAAAGAATAACGATTGGTTTTTTTCAAATCATAGGTAAATTAAACAAATGTTTGTAACCTCCAAAGAAAAATAACAGTTTATTTAATCTAGTTAATTTCACAAACGTATGCAAACTCTGACAAAAGGGTTATTGAGGTTACCAAAAACTCAAACGGATAAACTAAAATCTACAACCTTGGGGAATAATGGCCAAGAAGTCAATCTAGTACTAGTTAAATAATACTGCCATCTCTTTACTCAGAGAAGAGAACAACTGTTGACTCGCCAAATCCTAGGTCAATAACACATAAAGATCTGCAGCACGCAATCCATGGGGCATTTCCTCGCTGATACAATCCTCGAAGACGTGACTAAGAATTCTGATGACCCCAGAGTTGCAAGGAGCACTGTGACCACTCGGATCTACATACCGACCAAAGGTTCAATACCCCTCGAGTCCTTTGAAGGCATTAAATAGGAGATCGTGATCTATCACAGATGTTGGGTCGATATATTTGCTGAGAAAATTATTGCCTGGAAAATAAAACAGTTGCTATTCATATGCTTATTGCTTTCTCCTTGGTTAATTAACTTAATTAAGGATTCAGATAACTGCATTGCCTTAATCGTAATATTATACAAGTAGTATCTCCTTTAAGGGTAATTTATTTGTTGTTCACTGATCTCCGTAACTTATTTGGTAAGACTGTTGACTTCCACAAAGGAGTTTTGGGTTCGATTCCTGATAGAACCGAAAACAAAAAAATCTTGGTCTGATTAAAAAAAATCATCTCGTTACGAAACTCGTGCATGCTAGACCTGTGCGAATGTTCATACGCACTAGTAAAGTCAATATTTGCGATGAATAATTGCGAGTTTCATGCCTAATACAATTGTTATTAATCCGGATGCTCGATTAATTGAACCAAAATCAACTTTTTTTTGGCCACGCCCTTCATTTCAATGGATGAATGAATGGTGGCAATCTTATGCGTCGTTTTATACATAATTCAATTTATCATTAATACGAGATGCATTTCACTTTGTGTGTGTTTCTTCATTTTCCTGTTTTTTCAAAGGCCTTTTCTCTCATCAATAATAATAATTTTTTACTGGCAAAATTAACGACATTGAAGTGTCCTTTACGTATCAGAATAACAATTATAAAATAAAGGATAACGTGTCAACATCTTACCTATCAACCTGTCAACATTTGATATATTTTAAGTTAAAATTTAACTTAGCAAAAATATGAGCATATCGTATTGCCGAATCATTTTCTAAATCCAGCCTTTAAGGTCTAATAGAGGAATATTTGTTTTCATATGAGAATTTTAGATTTCAATTCTCTATGGTCACCAGTCTAGTTTGATCTTTAGATAAAGATGACCTGCGTGGCCTAGTTGATAAGACACGCCTTTCAGCCCGAGGGTTTCGGGATCGATTCCCGACGGAACTCAATTTATTTTAAAAAGAGTTCAAGTCTGGTTTTACTTCAGGCGTCTTTAGCTTATTTATTGTAAATTAGAGGTTGTCACATGGCTATAAGCCCTGTATACTGGATCTGAATCCGGACATGTACACATATATAACAAAAATGTAATTCAATCAAAATACAAAGGATGTATATTGGCTGCCATATGTAAGGGTTAGCATTCATGCTAATCAAGCGATCATTTTATGTTCGATTCCTAGCTGATTCACTTCCAGACTGCTATTACTATTAAACCATATAACTTTTTTTTTATGTAGCCTAGAAGTTACTTATTTTCATTCTTTACAACGATATGAAACAACACAAATCTTGCAGATTAAACCAACCAATCGTTTTGGAACTTTCCTTATAATCGTTACTTAAGGTTTGATTTTTCAAGATAACAAGTTGGTAAAACGTCTTTTCGATTCTTATTGTTATTTTTTTTAAAAGGGTTCCAATATGGTTTTGACCTAAAACCTCTTGACCTCTTTCTGGTTGGTTTGCCTCATGATAAATCTCCTTCAGGATGTAATGCATACAACAAAAAAGCTTTGTAATATAACACTATGGTTGCTGGTTGAAGCACAATAACTATTACACATTAAATAAATATACACATAGGAGTCTGCCGTCCACGGGATGACAGACAACCATTATTTATCACGAGAGATTGGTAATTATCAATTTATTTTCTCTGACTTCTCACATTAACTTCTTTCAAAATATCATCCCCTTGATCCAAACATACTTCCTTGTCTTCCTCGACAACGCATTACGCTCAAATTCTTACTATATATTTGTTGTGTTAGTTTTTCTTCAATCATTAGTTTAACATGTCCTACTCATCTCAGAGACTCTTCTTCGTCTTCTTTAAAACATAAGTCTTAAGTTCACATTCATCCCAAATCAATTCATTTCGTATTCTATCATAGTTTGTCACCCAATGTATAATTCTCAAAGCACGAAGGGGAAGGATAATTAACAACAACAAAAAAACATAATTATTCTACACTACTCGTAAAACAATTCACTAAGAAAAAAGTCAATCCGTAAAACAGGAAAACGGGAAAAAAATAAAGATAATGAAAAGAAAGAGGATGTATTGTAACTCCTCGATTTATATATTCCTCAAGATTTTACTGTTCATTTTGCTTTATTGTTTGTTTTTATTTTATATTTTATAAATTGAAGTAGATCTAATCCAACCATCTCAAAGTGCATTTCTTCATCTTATTCAAAACATCAGCCTTACGTTCACATTCATCCCTAATCCCTTCATTTCGTATTTTGTCATACATTGTCAACACTTGTACTATTCTCAGTACACACATTTCTACAGCATTTAATAATAATAATCTTAATAAAACTTTTAGCAGCCGCCAAAGTCTCGACAGATTTAAGACAGAACTTATTAAAAGCAGCAGGATGGCTGCGAATGGATCGTGAATTATTCAACCTGTAGCACGGATCGTGATTCCAGTTTTGCCTTTAGCATATTTAGAGCCTACACCATCGGATTTGATAAAAAATAAAGTAATAAAAGGCATGGCTTTGCATCCCGGAAAGGATTAATGGAGATTTTAACGCTTGGATGAATACTAAACACAGCATTCTAAAAAACTTATTGAAAAATTGACTTTTATATTCATTGGTTTAATAAAAGTTATAAGAAACAAAGAGTTCAAATGATGTTATATTTTTCATTAATTCAGGGAATAAAGGTTTTTTAATATTTTCTAAAATAATGTGTCAAACATATTTTTTTTGATACATTGTTACATTTTTATATCGTCGTTGCTGGGCCTCGTAGTCGAGGATCCCCTCGCAATTCCAATGTCAATTCAGTTGGAAAGCAAAGCTGTGGCGTGAAGTTTTTTTATTCAGTGAGCCGTTACGCACCAGCAAACTCACTAGCCACACCGCCGTACTGGATCCGATGGCACACCTGAAGTGAGACGATCGGAGTACATCGGCACGTTTCCCCCCTTTTTTTCGAAGAATAGATATGACCAATGTCATAGGTATCCTTATACTCCCGAATATTAGGCGGAAAGATACATGTGTCATTCGAGGGGAGTAACACAGCGTGGGGTTCGAATCGACGACCTCCCGCATGGAAGTCCAGTGCGTTACCGCGCGGTCATGCAGTTTGCATTATTATATGTTTACTGTATAGATGGTAACGCACTGGACTTCCGTGCGGAAGGTCACCGGTTCGATCTCCGCGCTTTGTAACTCCCCTCTAATAACACAAACATTTTTTTTGCCTAATATTCGGAGGTATAAATATACCTGTGACTTCAGTCATAAATATATTCTTTCAAAAAAATGGAAAACATGCCGATGTGCTCCGATCGTCGCACTTCGGTGTATCATTGGATCCAGTACAGCGGTGTGGGCGTCAAGTTTGCTGCGTACCCTGACAGGAAAATGGCGTAATAGTATGTAACATATGTACGAGTTTTTATAATGGAAATTAAGCCATGCACGCTCACGCACATGAGCCGTTCATCAGTAACCATCTCTAACATAACATTTCGAAAGAGTCTAACCTTAATCTTTCTTCAGTCTTTAAGATTTTAACACCACGTGTATAAATTTGCATATTTGACGACCTCCGTGGTCTAATTAACGCCGGTGTCCCTCAGGGGTTCTCAATCTAGTTCGAGTTCATCTGGTAAATATTCTCGCATGTGATAGTTGTTGTGTGTCCACGTACAATACTATATGCAACAAATACGATGGTGGGCTACTTAGCAGCCTAGTTGGTAAGTTTGTATGATTTACCCGGGGGTTTCAATACTAGCAGAAAAAGTTTTAAAAAAATAGTTAAAAAGTCGCTTGGTTATAATACTTACGCATGCTAGACGTGTGTATATGGTGTTAGAGTCTTGATTATCGGGGCCGAAGGCAATAGTGTCTCCCGGCCACACAATTTAACAAGTCCGCAACACAAATTCGGATGTGGTATGGAGAACCTTACAAATGAATACAACTGAATATAAAAATGGATTATTCTCTATATCATCTATGATGGTACTACGTATTATAAAAACAAACCTTGAGTGATGTGATTAAATTTAAAAAAAATGTTGATGGTTTCGGCTTTAACTTTGTGGAATTCCATATTAGAATATTAAACTGTTAATTACTTTGTTATTCCACTAATTACATTATTAAACTTCGCTACACATGTACCTACCTCCTATCTCGAGTCCAACTAAAAAGAGCCTCGAGATAGAAAGTAGAAACACATGTATCGTGGATTAATGTAGTTAGTTGAATAATAAAGTAATTTATTGCTAAATATTACAAAAGTGGTTTTAAAAGAGCACCATATGCCTTAAAAACCGAATCAAGTTTGTGCCAAATATAATTTTCATCGTCCCGTATGAGAAAAGCGCACGCTCCCGATGCTTTAAATAAATTTTCCCACCAGATACTCGCCAGATTGGACATATGCAACATCTTAAAAGGCTAAACTTGATAGATTGTATACTTACTCGTACCATGGTCAACATGCTCAACGTGAGATTCGTCAAGTTAAAATATAACACTTGAATAAATAAAAGGCTATAACACTTGAATAAATAATGCATAAAATATTATTTGAATAAACTTTTTGCAACACAAATAAACCCAAAAAATGTAATAAGGTAGCAATAGGTTTAAGCTGAAATAGTATTAGTTTGACCTAACATAAGAAAGCCTACTCTCTAAACGGCGCTGGATATAAATTTCGAATTTTTAAATCCGTTGGTCAAATTCAAATGTAACATCAAATTAAATGCTCGTGGATGGTAGATTTCGGTATTTTCAGTATCTCAGCAATCTTTCGTTTCGTCGAGAGCTAATTATCTCGATCAAAGCTTTGATTTTATCGTCATCAGTTGTAATCGGCCTTCCAGAGTAGTCACCCAGTTATAATCACCGTTACGGATTTTTCAAACCACATTTGACACACACTATCGCTTACTGTATCGTCTCCATATATATTTTAGATTTGCGCTATTTTTTTTACCTTAGCGTTACTAACACCGAACAAAACAAAACAAAACAGTTCCTTCCTTAAAATGACGCCAAAAAAACGTTACAGTAATTTGGGTTAACAATTACCGAAAAAATGCGCGAAGCTATTACCTTTCATTAAATTACATTAAACACCCTTGGAATGAAGTTAGTAACGAAAACTTTGCCCTAACAACATATCTCCGAGAAATAACGAATCTACTTTCATAGACAAAATATTATTTTCATTATTGATAATTCTGTACCCGGCACTGTGGTAGGATTCAATACTATACATCCTTTTTTAATATCCGTAAACTTGAAAACTCATCACCTCGACAAAAAAATCAATGATCTCGTCAAGGTTTATATTAAACCGTGCAAAGTTTACATTGTAAATGGCCTATTTTTTTAAACCATAATTACGTATAATGATCTCTAAATCTTTGTTGTTTTTATAGTATTTTTTTTCTGATTGAATTATGCATCCTCATTAAATATTACATTCCCACCATTACATTTTATGATGATATTTTTTCGTCGAGATATGGCGCCCGTTGTCTATGGCCGCATTAAGGATACATATTCGGAAATATCCCACAATACATCAAATATTGTACATCCTGGTTGACTCTTTTTCATGGGATTGTATCATAGTAGAAGTGATTTAATGTTTTTGATGATGACCTCCGTGGACTAGTTAGTATTATGCTAAACTTCCATTCATAGGTTTCGGGTTTGATTTCCGATGAAATGCAAACACAAATAAAAAAATGACAATGCAGTCCTGGTACAATAAATAGTTCATCTGGTAACAATAACGCATGTACTAGATGTGTGTGAGTGCTGTTGCATCTTATCGTGCAGTAGTATTGCCAACATATGCGATGATGAACTTTGAGTTTTTAACCTATTCCAGTGGTTCTAAAAACTCAAAGGCCTGATTAATGGAGATAAAGACAATTACGTCTCCTGGCCTTGTTCTTCAATATTTTATAGCATTACCGATTTGGATGTGTTGAAGAATACCATTCGAATGAATACTAATAGAAGTTTCATTTCTCTCCTTCGCGTGTGTTTTTTTTAAATATTTTTATATTAAAAATGCTTTGAAATAAAAATGATTTCAATATACACAAACCACTGCGCATCTTCCCTGTTGGGGTAGGCAAAGAAGAAAGGTACAATATTTCCTATCACGACATATTTCATTCCGCTCCTTCACACCTATATACTCGTATATTTTCTCATAAAGCTCTCTCACTCCTTACATTTCTCCTTTCAAAATTTTATTCACACTGGTTCTCGTCTTAATCTTTTATTTACCACGACTCCCACTCATGCTTGTATTGTAATTTTTTTCAATATTTCGTCGTTCATCCGTTCAACATTTCCAAACTATTTTAAAGTAATATTTTTCACCCTACTCAATACATTTGTTTTTACCTCACATTCGTCATTAATAATAACATTTCTTATTTTGCTATACATTAATTTCACTGCATACTCGTACATTACATATGTATCAAAAGACAACGCATCCAGAGCTGAACAAAAGAATATTTTATTTTAAATGCCAGCTTACGTACGGCATCTTACAAAAGCTTGCCACCAAACCCCCTTCTATATAGAGCCATAGGTTTACATTACATTTATGGTTGAGATTGACGCGCTACAAGACATTTCATAAATCATGTTCCACAACAAACAATGATATTAAACGAGAAATATGCGCATTCATCTTAAAGTACGGGTAAACATAACCCGAGCTTTACTCGCTTCTACTGTGTGCAAAAAATATACTTAAAAAAGAGCCCTTAGGCAAAGGAATAACTTAAGTATTGGTACATTGGTCTTGAGCGAAGAGGTTAAGTGCCGCCTGCCATTTGTTTGCCAAGATCTCAATGTCATTGACTTTATAACATATAATACATACATTTCTGGGAAAACATAACAAAGTAATATAGGTTCATAAATTAATAAATAATAGTAATAAGAATAATATTAAAATACATTATTTATAGTTAAGGCATTAAATACATTGTGGAGGTTTAAAAACATCGTAATTTGTTTTATCAAACACCGTTTATTCCACCAGTCTTGATTGTGTTCCCTTGATGATGAGGTGAAAGCCTTGAAACCGGTAGGGTTATACCGTTACAAAAAGTAGAATAAACAGAGTTTGATAAAACAAATTACAAATACCTAATATTAAAAGTACAAAAGGGCTCTCTAATTCAGGATTCGAACCCACTATTATTGACATTTAAAATAATACAAAATAAATAAATATGTAAGTTGAGTGTAAGGATAGGAATATAGTGGTTGTGGATTATTACTTCAACACATCTGCATAAGTTGCATATTTGTTAAAAAAAAACCAGGAGAAAACTTATCAAGGAAAAACGAACTACAAAGAAATCTTAGTAGATCTTCCGATTTAGGTTTAGTGTAGTGTATTGGGAAGTGTTTATATAACATATTAAAAAGATCTCCCAAAAAGAACATCCTTTTCCTTAAATTTAATATTTAGTGATAACATTTTTCATACAAAATGTATTCTATTGGATATATCAGAATTAAAAAAGGCAAGTATGATGAAAAAAATATTGAATTATTATGGCTATCTTTCTAATTTATGCGATGAAAATAAAAAGGCTTGAACTTATCAATTTAGCGGATTAAATTAAGTTTCATTTAATTACATAATAATACACTCAGCGCCTTACTTGGAAAATTTGTTTATATTTAAATAACTAATACTGAAAACAACGAGAGCGAGAGAGAGGGAATTGTATATTGAAATAAATTCCAGAAAGGGTATTCTCTAATTAAGCAAATACATATCAGCCTTTCTGGAAGTAAAGTCGACATCTTGAACTTACACGCACAGTGTCCATTGAATGAATATATAATTCTACTGGTCTGCCGGTAGCCGAGCCGCCCATTTTAAATTCACTTTCTATTCAACGCGCTTGTGTATATATAAATTGCAATAGCATGCACGACTCGTGCAAGGTAATCCTCGGTGAAACTGGAGAAAAGAATGAGCCTGAAGGGGTTACAGAGCAGAGGGCTTAAGATTTCAATGTGCTGTAATGGCTGATTAAGTTTGCAACCGAGGCTTCTCAAGTTTTAGAAATGAAAATTAAAAAATAGTTGCTGAAATAGAAAGACGGGGAAGAATAATATCAGCTAAAGAGTGCTACTTTGACCAACAAACTCAGCTCAATTACAACTACTTTCACGTCGCATCAAGATTCTGGTGTATAGGAAATTGATTAGACCCGTGCTCACCTATGTTGTACACCTACAAAAGCTGACGAGAGATCTCTGGACATCTTTGAAAGAAGAAATCTGCGGAGAATCAATGGATCAGTACAAGGCGAAGATTATTTACGTACCTAATTTATAATCAGAAATTGTGTGGCCTCTGCCAAGACCAACCCATGAATTTATTTGCCAAGCTAGGAAAACTTCGTTCAGCAGATCACGTAGTAAGAATAGATATTGGCCTACCGCTAAGGAGTACTTTGAACAGCAGACCTGAATTTGTGGGGCCAATACTTCGATGGATGGACGATATTACTAAGGATGCTCGCATTGCCGGAGCATCCAGCTGAAGAGACCTGATACAGGATAGGAGTAAATATTCTTTGGAAGAGGCTAAGACCCATCTAGGGTTGTATAGCAAGTGATGATGATGAACTACAAGAAAGTACCGTGATACCGTAGCGAGACATTATACCCGCCATTCACTTTAATCTAGGAAGAAATAAAATCATTAGACCGAATATGTGGTCAATTGAATCATTTATTGTTTTAATTTATATATGTATTTCCAATGAAAAATTTAAGATTTTCAGGATGAAAGTGAAGTCAATGATGTTTTCGCATAGCGGGACGATGCATGGTTTTACATGTTTATTTAATTCTCGAAAGTTTCATTTCAATTTTCTTACTATCGCCAATTGACGGAGGTAATCGTGGGGAACATGTTTACAAAATCCTTGACTTACATGCTTCTCTTTCCTGTACCTTGTTTCCCTTCTTCCTTTTTTTGTGATGTATTAATTTCGATGAGATAAACTTTTTTAGTTTACCCATAATTGTTTTGTGTTAGTGTACAAATATAATGCATTTTGTAAACTTATTACTGATTAAAAAATATATAAAAATGTTACACTGTCTATATACTTATAAAACTGTAAGATTTTCAAAGAAATAATATTAAATATTTCTTAAAAGAGAAACAATGAATTTATATAATTTGATTGGTAAAGTTTTATCATTTGTTGTACTCGTACATAATACTGTACTTAAAATAAAATATAACCCCTTACAAATCGAATAGATGTATTCAATATTAAACGAAATGTTTTACAATATAATTTTTTTTTAAATGGGCGACAAAATATCAATAAAAAAGTATTAAGTTTTTTTTAAGTACTCGAAAATAATTGAACGTATTTACGAGTATGTATGTGTGATAGGAACATTTTTTCTCGTATGATAATAAAATTTTTTGCCAAGTGGTATAAATAAAAACAAACTTATTTCCTCATTAAATTCTTGTATCTATAAGTTTTTATAGATACAGTTTAAAAAATATATTGACCAAACAAAATAACAAGTATAACTTTGAAAAACTCTGGTTTCAGGATAAAATATGCTCGAAGCATGACCATGTTTGCACGTTTTAATTAGAGATACGCCGGCGCTACCCGCGCTGCCAGACCCATAAACTGGACGTGGGCCTGGCGGGTTAGATGGCCCGCTGGGGTTAAGCAGGGAGGTTAGGCATCGCGTTGTTATGTGTCCGCTTGAAGGATCCCAAGCCAGGCTCGGGTGCTGCAACTCAGATACTGTTGCTGCATGAAGAACAAAGAGCCTAATAGGGTTGTTTGTATTTGACTTGTGTAGAAAACCTCCGTAACCTCGTTGTCATTTTTTTAATCAATGAAAATTATTGTGCACAGCGCTGTGTCAATTTTGATTTTTGATCGCGAAACCTGAGCATTGAAATGGAGTGAGTAATGCGGGCAGAATAAATACTGTATGAATGCTCGCCTTGTGCAGAAGATCTAGTTTTCCTATGTAGGTACTATATATTTAGGAATGATCGATTAAGGATTATTGTTTTCTTTACAAATGGGTATTATAAGTAGTGTTACGGATGTTATTATACATAATAGTGTGTTGATGTCCACCTTGATAGCGTAAGATTAATGCTGTGGAACTGCGTACAGTAAGAAAAAATTGTGAAGTGTCAATGTTTGAAATAAGGCGGAATAAAGAAATCAGATATGAATGGGTGGGATAACGTGTATTTTTTTAAGTACGATAAAGAAAGAAGCTTTAAAATGGTTTGGACATCTGGAGACAATGAATGATGAGAGAATGACTTATCTAATATACAAGTCAGAAGTGCAATCCGTGTAAGAGTTGGACTGAGGAAAACATGCCCGGGTCAAATGGACCAGATTTTGAAAGAAAGTTTAGTGAGAAGTATGAATACTAGAAGATTATGCATGACGAAATGTAAACCATAAATTTGGAGGAGGCGACATTATTGAGCTTGGATGAAAAGTTTCGATATCTGTTATCTCTGCCTACCCCGCAAGTGGCACGGCGTGATGATATGTATGTTATAAGTAGAATGAATATAACTAATAATGGAATATTTAAATGGTTTGGCCACATTGAGATAATGAGTTACAATAAACTTACATAAATATAAATAAACGGAAAGCGAGGAAGAGGTAGACCGGGGCAAAAATGTAAGTCTGCTATTATTTAAACCAACTCAACACGGCAACAACTCTGACAGTATACAGGATACGCTACAGGATACACTTCAGGATACAATAAACAAATACATACGAGTATTATATTTGTAAACTCAGTAGATCGAAAAATGATTCTAAATTTTATGAGCCTGCAATTATCAGGTCAGTCCATAAATTCGTGCATATTGATTAACCATGAACCATTTCGTAGAACAATACACTTGAAAAGCAGTCATACCATGTTTTGAAATGTACACTCAAGTGGTCAGTTTTTTATCGATTTTCGTAAACATCGGACGTAAAAAGAGCCCTTAGAAATAAATACAAATGGCACGATAATCAGTACAAATGGCCATTCTATTCCATTATTTTTTAAACGGTGAAAGTGTAAGTTCCGCAGCAGAAAAAAAAATGTGTTCATATTGAGAATTATATCAGTGTAAGAACTGCCCAGAAATGGTTTCAAATATTTAAAGATGGACAAAGCAATGTTGATGAAGAGCCCCGTTCAGGTTGTCTTGTTAATTTTGACAACGACTGTCAAAGAGCATTGTGGATTCAGAGCCAGAACTAATGGTGAATCAGATTGTAAAAAAGGCTTAATTCATCTCACGGAACAGTATTTTATCACCCCAAGGAGATAGAAAAGGTATCCAAGCTATCAAAAGCCAGCAGCGAAAAAACATCAGTACTTATCTCTTAACCCGCTTTGAACGTGAGCCGCTTCTTAATCGCTTTGTCACAGGTGATGAAAATTGGATACTGTGTCATAATATTTCCAACAACAAAGGAGGAATTGCATCCAAAAAAGAAGCCTTGGTCTATTTGGTGGGATATGCACAGTGTCATCCACTTTGAACTGTTAGAACTTAATCAAACGATTAATGCAGGTCTCTATAATCAACAACTTTTACGTTAAACTCAGCATTGATTGAAAAACGCCCGCGATTCGGAAATTTAAAAAGGTTTTGGTTCCGTAAGGTTTTGTTGTTGGGAGCTCCTCAAAATGAAACAATAAAGATGAAGTCAAAAAAGAAGTTCCTAGCTTTTTTAGATTAAAACCAGAGTAGTTATAATGAAGGAAAATATAAAACAATATATCATTGACTAAAATAGTAAAATGAGTTTTTTACTATTTGAGTCAATCATATATACATACGTACTTATTTATAGACTAACCTTATAAATTGTAAATAACTAAAAATAACATTATTTTTTTTTAATCTAATACAAAATATCAAAAAGTAACATATGAATGAAAAAAAAAATTTGAAACTGGTCCGTATTGTCATTAAATTCCTGAACAATAACCCGCACTAGTCTGCTTACATTTCAATACCAATAATATAACAGTTAAATGTTTTTTTTTCTTCTTTGATATTTTCACACGCGTCGAGAGCCATTATCGACATATCAAACTCATCAATCATTTGTAATGTCAGTGTTTTTGCACGTTCACTGCATTGCAAACGAGAAATGCGAAAGAGGTACACGATGGAAATATCTGACATCACTAAGTGATACATTTTGAATTGAATTGACCTCGACGAGTTTATCAGAGTCATCATCGATCTCACCCCTCCGTCATGTGGCTCATGGAAACCGTTAAAACTGTTGCCACTGGTTTTAGTTACAACATCTCACTAGAGGATAATTTGGAAGTGTTACATCCCCTTACATGTTCCTAGATATGAGGTTTGCCTCTTAGGCTGTGATTTTAAACCATTATAATTGTTATTTGGATCATTGTGTTCATTTTGGTTTTGAAATCTTGAATCCGATCTTATTTTGAACTGTCCAGGTATTAGTTAGGAATCAATTAAATATGTTAAAAATAATAAAAAGGCAATATATTACACATAGCGCCTTTTAGAGAGCAAACTCTTTTTAAGGGTGCTCTGTTTCGGGATTTGAACCCACTATTATTGACAGATTAAAATATTACCTAAAAAACAAGTTCATTGTGAGGATAGGACGGTAGTGACTGCTGTCATTATATAAAGAACTTTCCTGCATCTGCATATGTTAAGGAAAATATAATTGGTTAGAAAACCGCAGAAAACTCAACAAGGAAAGACGAATTTCAAAGAAACCTTTATAGATCTTCCAATATGTGATAGTAACACATTTAGGTTTAGTGTAGTGCTTGTGTGTAGTGTTCGTATATGATCATGAATTTTGATAAGACGTCCCAAATAGGGTTGTCTTCAAAAGTTTCCTAAAGTTGCTCACACCACCCATTTTGAGGTGTATGGTCGCGCGGTAACGCACAGGACTTCCGTGCTGAAGGTCGTCGGTTCGTACCCTCCGCTGTGTTACTCCCCTCGAATGACACAGGTATTTTTTCCGCCTAGTATTCGGGGGTGTAAGGATACCTATGACTTCGGTCATATATTTTCTTTGAAAAAAAAGAAAACAAAAAAAGCATGCCTGTGTGCTCCGATTGTCTCTCTTCAGTATGCCATCGGATCCAGTACAGCGGTGTGGCCGGTGCGTTTGCTGGTATGCAACGGCTCTCTCACTTAATAAACAAACTCAACGGCACAGCTTCGCTTTCTAACTGAATTGACATTGGAATAGCGAATGGATCCTCGACTTCGAGGCCCAGCAAGGACGGCGACGACACCGCCCGTATGTCTAACACTTAAAATATTACTCGAGAACACGAACATTAACTAAAAAAAAAAGATAATCAATTCATTAAATGCAAAGCACTATAAAAATGACTTACAATAGCAAAATAAAAACGACGAAAAATACGCTTAAATCGATTAAAACCAATCAAGAAATAAGCAAAAAATAATGAAATATTTCGCACAGCTTAAACAGCCAAAAATCTAGTAAATTATACATTAATTTCAATACGTACATTACGTATGTATCGAAAGACGGTGCATCCAAAGCTAAACATAAGAATATTTCATTTTAAATGTAAATTTACGTACATTTCTGTCGTACATCGACACACCAATTCTTTTCAGTGCACGTATTCCAATTAATTTACTCGATTCCTTTCAATACTTTTCACTCGTCTATATCAATGCTGGCACGAATTCACTGCTGTGATCCATCATTTTAGCAGCAGATCTGAATATTACTTGGTTCATAATAATACAAGTAAAAAGTTATCACGAAATTTTATTCATGTTTGCTCAAATTAATTTCCACACTCCTGTTAGAAATATAGGGAACATTTTAAATATGTCAAATAAATTTACTATCGACGGTTGCACGTTGTAATTCATCAATCGTAAGAATGCAACAATTGGGTAGCTCTAATCTGATTTTTAAGATATTTCAATGAAGATGTTGTTGAGTTCTGGAGGGTACTTTTTTGACGTTCCCTTAATCTTAAAGTATTGATAGGGAAACTGGTTAATCTGTTTTATTCATAATATTTTTTGAAAGAGATTATTTTATTTACTTTTTTAAGTTATGGTTTGTAAGTGTTGTGTTGTAAGGTGAGATTTTTTTATTACTTTCCGTTTTGTACTTTACATTGATATATTTGTGCTTAGTATTTTGAAAGATATAATTGTTTTTGTTTTATGCAAAGGACACTTAAGTGGCGTTTACTTTATTAAAAAATAAATATGCCAAGAAATATATAAAATATATCAGAAAGGCATGCTTTAAAAAAAACCTTCATTCTTGATATCACTAACATATTTGAAATCGAAACTCGAATCTCACTCACGTAATCGACTCAGTCCAGTATCTTTTCCTTATTTAATGTAAACTTTATTTCTTGAATTATAGTAATCTAATCTGGAATCGTCACAATGTGGCTGATTGATGGTGTTCGTAATGGTTTTATTACTTCATCCATTTTGCTATTGAAAGGACAATCGATTTAAAAAGTCACCTCCCCACGAGACACGTCCCGTCTCATGGGTGACGTTATGTATAGAATTATGGACCTCACACAAACTTATGGGCAACTATCAGTTTTCAATTCAATGGGAAAGATTTTTTTTAAACATACATATATACCATTTTCCTGTCGGGGTAGACAGAGAGGAAAAAGTGGTAAACTTTCCTATCACGACACCAATTCTTAGCCTTTTCTACAGTTAACCACCTTCTGATACAACACCTACGATTTCTCTGACTTTCTACGTTTCCTTTTTTCCAAATATCATTCACTTGATCCAACTATGCTTTCATTGGTCTTCCTCTCACACGCCTTCCAATCACATTTTGTTACTCTTTTTTAAGTCATGTCTTACATATCGTCTTAGCGTACTCTTCTTTATCGTCGTTTTTTTTTTTAATCAATTTGAAAATATAATTCACCGAGGAAATTTAATATTCCAATTTCTTTAAATAAGTTGTAATTATGATAATATAGAGTAAATACCAGGTCTGTACCTATGAAAATACACTTTTATTGTATGAAAATGGTAAAAAATATTTTATTCAAAGTATTGCCCATCGCTAGCTACACATGTTTCCCATCTCTCTGGCAATTTGTAGATGCCACGCCAAAAAATCTCTTGCTCTTTTGAGGTAAACCAATCATCGAGCCATTTTCATAAGAAGTGAAGCGCTGTTCAGCAAGTGCGTGTCCCATCGATGCAAATAAGTAGTAATCGGATGGAGCCAAGTCTGGTGAGTAAGCCGCATGTGAAAGTATTTGCCAACTAAACGCCTCAATCGTTTCCTTGATCGGTTTTGCTGTGTGCGATGGTGCATTATCATGAAGCAAAATTATTTTGTGTTGCCTCTTTTGATATTCTGGTCGTTTTTCACGCAATGCTTGATTCAAATATATCATTTGTTGTCGATAGCGTTCAGTATTAACGGGTTCGCCAGGTTTTAGCAGCTCATAATAGATAACACCCTTCTGATCCCACCAAACACAGAGCATTGTCTTCCGTCCATAGCGATTTGACCTTCTAGTCAATGTCGCTGGCTTGCTTGGAGTTACCCATGATCTTTTACACTTAGGATTCTCGAAATATATCCATTTTTCATTGCCAGTGACAATTCGATGTAGAAATGATTTTTTTTGTACCTGGCGAGCAGCATTTAGCAAGTGGTTTTTCAGTTTTCCTGCTGTCATTTTCGGTTTTCATTCAGTTCATGTGGAACCCATTTTCCCACCTTCTGGATCTTTCCCATTGCTTTCAAACGTATGGAGATGGCTTCTCGTGTCACATTTAATTGATCCGCGAATTGTTGTTGTGTTTGAACGTCATCCTCATCCAACAATGCTTGCAATTCGGCGTCTTCAAACTTTCTCGGTGGTCTTCCACGTTCTTCGTTTCTCATGTCCAAATCACCACTTGAATTTTTTAAACCACTCAAAGCACTGTGATTTACCAAGAGCATGATCACCGTAAGCTTCGACAAGCATTCGATGCGATTCTGCAGCAGTTTTATTTAAATGGTAACAGAAAATCAATGCTGTCCGCAAATCGTAGTTTTCAGGCACAAAAACAGACATGTTCAACGCTATGAAAACATATGTAGTTGTATTAAACTTGCATTGTTGTGAGTTAAAAATCTTTGACAAATGTAGACACAAAAAAAAGGCACCAATGACAAGGTTTAACAGTCACTACAATGACAACTAGAGCCATCTATGAGCAAATTCCGGTTTCTTAGGTACACACCTGGTATACATAACATTACACTAGTTTGCTGTTTAGGTTAACCGAGAAGATAGAGCGCCATACTTTCGTATCTCAACACACATCTCTCGCCTCTTTGACATTCATACATTTTTATTTACGATTTATCTGACTTTTTACATTTCCTTCTTTTTTTAATATGTCTTTGCAATGTATTATATTACAGTACAACCCAGCGGGATTATGGCCAAGTTGCAATTTCTTCTAACCAATAAGGAAAATTTAAAAAATCCCTTGAGTAAAAACCAGACTTGAATCCTTTTTAAAACACTAGGTTCCAACCAGAATCGAATCCTCAATCTCCGGGCTGGGAGACCAGCCTTCTTACCAAATAGACAACGGAGGTTGTCTTATTCCCTATATCCAATCATAATTTTCTTTATAGTTCGTCTTTCCTTGTTAAGTCTTCTCCGGTTTTCTTACCAAATTATTTTTTCTTAGCATATGTACATGCGAGGAAGTGCCTAATCTAATTGCCGCAGCCACTTTTTTCCTATCCTTACTCTAAAATTATATGTAATTATTGTGTAAATTTTTAATCTGTCATTAATAGTGGGTTCGAGTCCCGAATTGAATCACCCTTGAGGAGAATCTGCTCTCTAAACGGCGCTATATAAATTGGCCTTTTATTATTATTATTGACCTTCTACCACCCTTTTCACTCATATTTGCACTGTATATTTGTTTTGATAGTCTTTATTCATTCATTTGTTCTAAATGTCTAATCATCTCAGAGTTTCTTCTTCATCTTAATATTTGTCTCATATTTTGTCATACATTGTCACCCCATGTTTTCTTCTCAGATCACAAATTTCTACATCATTTAGTCGGATCCTATTAATATTTTTCCACATCCACATTTCACTCCCATACAAAATTGGTACTGAAATACTGTTATAAACTATAATCTAAGCGTACATCTTATCAACTTGGTCACAGCAACCTTCATTGTCTAGTTCATTAGACGTGTACCTTACATCTGGGGGTTCTGGGTGAAATTCCCTGTAGTACATAAAAGACAGAAAAAAAAATACAGTCAATTTAAGGCCAAAATACTCGCACATATCTAACATGCGCGTGTATTATTACCAGATTTGAACCTTTTTTTTGGATATCATAAAAAATCGAACTCGAAACCCCAACTAGAAGTCAAGCATCTAACCAACTAGTTCAAAAAGATTTCGAGGATACAACAGTGTAAGCAGCACATATCGGAAATTCTGCAAAACAATTTTTTTTAGTTCGTTTTTTTAACCTGGTGAGTTTATTGTCATGTGGTAATCTCTTCCAACCAACCAGAAAGCTGTTTTTATAGGACCTAAGTGTTAACCAGTTTCTTTGGGATTTCTAGCTATAATCTTATTCATATACAAATGCGAGAAAGTTACTAATTTAAGATCACATTTGTCTTGTTATTTATTTACGTGACAAGTAAATATATGTATATGTAGTTTATGAAATACAAGAAAAATAAACTGTTTATTTAAGGTGGAATTTGTTGCCTTTTATGTGTCGTGTACCCAGTAAACTAGGATTTACATGTATCTTACTGAGGACATATCATATACACATGAAAAATAGGTTCATGTTTTTATCGATTGTTGATAAATTATTAAATACCTCTGTCATAAATTCTCAATTACTTGATCAATTGTCAGATCTTATTACAAGTATATACCACGTGAGTCAACCATTAGTGTATTTCATCAAAGAAATTAAAATCCCATCTCACAACCTCCTCCATACACTTTTTCAAAACATATTACATTGGAAAATATACGTAAATTTACTATAACTTATGTCGTTACAACAACCACGTTCCGATCCACTACCTGATTTTTTCGCGCCTTTTTGCATTTACTAAAATTATACTAACATTATACGTTTCGATTTTTCCTCTTGACAAATTTCACTTAATGTTTCACAATGTACGTGTATAGTGTTGAAGATAAAAGCTTTATTAAAGAAATTTAGATCATGCTTTATTTATTTTATTTTTTCTTGAATCTTAGAAAATACGTTTGTTTCACTTTTTGGTGTTATGTTTATAAATTTAAAAAAATAAACAAAACACTTTTGTATTCGCCACTGTTTTAAATACAATATATTATTGATTTGAATATTGGGACGGAATCCTTATTTCTATGGGCCTTAATTTTATAACAATTTTAATTAAATGAGAAGGCTCACTAAATGTATCTTTTAAATAATGATCATATATTTGATCCTACCATCGTCCCGTCTTGTGGTGACCCTAGTGTAGAGAGGATAATTCAATGCACACGACGTCCAACATTATTCAGTTCATGGAGAAAATAAAGGAAAAGACAGTGGCGGCCAGCTTTGAGTCTTGCGCCAGACTCCGAGGGAGACGAGACAAGAGGGCAAATGACTCGAGTATCCTCTAAGTTATGCGAAATGCTCTGAAATAGAAAACGAGAAAATCATCTGCGGAGGATTTACGACTATCAATGACAATATCTCCTTACTTGTGTTAAAGAATTGCAGCGAAAGTAAAAATCGAATTTTTCTTGCTGGAACTTTTAATGTATGGTAATTATAGATAACCAGTAGATAAAACAGAGTTCTGTCGGTTTTGACGTACTGGTCTTTATATACTACTGTAACAGACACATATTAGCCTTACTTAGAATAACCACTGTTTTAGTCATAACTTCTTTCCATTTATTATATTTATATATGTAATTTATTTATGACAGAATACTTTAATAACGAATTCTTTATTACATAACACATTTAATTCAGACAATTTAAATTGTCATAAAATTACTGCAACATATTTTTGTCTTGACATTTATGGCATTTCACGATGAATCACCGTAAAACCTCTTGATTCAGTGCTTTGTGGAAATACAGTTGTCACGATTTACAATATATTACAAATGCAATAATATAATAACGTACAGTCACATTTCGTAATTCGAAATGTGATTGTTTTGTATTGATACGAGATACTATATTCAAAGGAGCTTATATTTCACAATAATTTTAAATGAAGTAAAAGGTCTAAGGTTTTCTAATTATAAATCCATAAATGGTATACAATTTTTTTATAATTTCAATTAAGACATAACATATAAGCTTTACATTTTAAATTTTTAATACTTGAGTGCCAAAATTTCAGACATTTATAATTCATATTTTTTCATTAACTTTTAATTTTAGATATAAAGTTATCGTATTTCTTCCGAATTAGAGCATGCTTAAAGAGAATTCGCTCTAAATGGTGCTATATAAATTGTTCTTTTATTATTATCTCTATACTTAGTAACTTGAAAAATAATTATCTCTAAATCATTGTACTCGTATTTAGACTTATTTGAGATGCAATTTAATTAGAATTTGAGCAAAAATCCTACATTTCTGTCATATCAGCTCTAAATTATATTTTGAAAGAATTGGAAATTATTTACAAAAACAATATTACAGTATCAAATAAATTATGGTATGTGGACTCATTTAAGGTGCAATTTAATTAAAATATGAGCCAAAATCACACATTTATGTTACATCAACCCTAAATGATATTGTAAAAAAAATTGGAAAATATTTAAAACTACAGCTTTCGCAATATTATAGTATCAATTGCAAAATGTAATTCTTCGTATTTGAAATTTAAATAACAAAAATATGTCAATTCAACCAAAGGGAAGAATATAAGTAGTGGTTCATGGTGTGTAGGAGTGTCGTTCAGAAATATAATAAGAAGATCACATATTTCAAGGAACCCGGTGTTACTTCCGTAGAGAAGATAATAATGGAAATTCAACTTCAAAGATATGGAAAAAAAATAAAGCAACTTCAATGGTAATGAAGAGAAAAGAGAACCTGAACATTGCCAAGCAAATTATAAATTTGCGAACATTGCCAAGCAAATTATAAATTTCGACCTGCATCCAACACCAAATGAACGGAGTATCACAACGGCGATGAATGTTACAAGTAAACGTACTGTCAGAGAACGATATCTGAAACAGAAGAAACTACAGTTGTACAGAACAAAGAAAGAAAAACTACCCCAAATTAAGTATAACTCAAGATAATTGAAATATATACGTATATTCAATCACTTATAGAACTAAGAGTTGATAAATGATTGATTATAATCGACACTTAATAATTTCAAAATAAATCAAGATAATAAATTATATCAATAAAGGGGCATCATTATTAATAACAAATCACCGGGAGTTAGTTATACGATATGATTTTTTGTTTAACTTACTCAGAAGTACAAGTTATACTTATTTATCGTCTTAAATTTAAATCGAATACTACTTTTTGTGATCTTCATTTGAATTTTAAATTTCACTTATGTAACGATTAACAACAACAACTTATGATCAAAAAACATAACATCGTTAAACGTGCTACGAAACGTTCGTACTTGTATTTGCGTTGCAGGTCTTTATCATAGAAAAATCTTCCATTCATGACCAGGTAATGAAAAATAATATCTGGTAGGTACGGTACGCACAACGGACACCAGTCCAACCTCCTTATAAGGAACACATTTCTTTCGTAAAAACTTGAATTTTGTGCATTTTGATTTTATCACGAGACAATTATTTTAAAATTATCTACCGATATTTTTTTCACTTTATACAATTACTTTTGCAAAACTTTTATTAACGATTTGCGTTTCTAACTATATGAATTCTCATCATTTTCTCATTAAATATTTATTTATTTTTTAATCTTTCATTTATTATATCTTTCTGACAATAAAATGTTTGCTTTGCATTATGTCATCCCAAATTCTATTCCCAACGGGTTCTGGACTGTTTTTCATTCGTCATGCTTTTTAAGAAGTTATTATTTTCCTTGAAATAAATGTATTTGTTTTTATTTTTGTGATGATATAAGAAATGTATTCATTATGATACGATACACTGGTATAGTTGTATCTTGCGATGTTTAGTTATATCTTGAGTTGTTTAGTTATTCCTATTTGATAATATATGATATAAGTAATTCTATACACTTAGAATCAATACAATGACGTACAAACTCAACTATACACAGCTTTATTCACCGTTAATCTAACACTCAACTATTTTTTACAAATAATTTTTTTTTAAAATAATAATTTAATAAGGTGTCACAAAAAAATGTATCCACAATTTTAATGATTATAAAGTCTGTATTTATTAGCGGTTCCCTTTCAACGTTCACAATGAACTACATACATATAAATGTATTTGTTTATATTTAGCGCCCATTTTCAAACTGGTAACCATTCTGGTCTAGACATTGCTGGCAACGCGAAGCAACGGAATCACAAACATCGAGAATCATTTCATTTGGTATTTGGGCACATTATCTTTCAATGGCTAATAATAATTCATCAGTGGTTTCACAAACTTTATTCTTGAGAAATCTCCAAGTCTACTACCGCGTTTTCGTACTTCAAGTAGCACTTCAAAATAAACTTTTTTTGTTCAAAACTTAGTCTGATTTCACTCATAACTTTCAACGGTTAAATCTCAAACAAAAAAAATCACCAAATTACCAGCTATTAAAGTGAGGATGGATTTATTTTTGCGACAACCTGTCAAACTTTGGTTTTAATTTAACTCAGCTTTAATATAAATAAGAAGAAAATTGATATAACGCCATTTAGAGAGCTAACTCATAAAGTTGCACTCTAAATCAGAATTTGAACCCCTTATTATTGACAAATTAAGACAAAAAGTTGAATGTTAGGGTGGGAAGTTGGTGACTACCATCATTAATATATCGAAATTCCCCGCATCTTCAAATGTTTAGAAAAACATATTTGGTTAGAAAAACGGCAGAAAACTTACCAACGGAAGACGAACAATAAAGATACCTTTGTAGATCTTCCGATAAATAATAGTAATACATTTAGCTTTAGATGGAGTGTAAGGTATGTGTTTATATGGAGTGTAATGTATATGTTTAGATGGCGTGTAACGTACGAGTTTAGATGGAGTGTAATGTATGTGTTTATATGGAGTGTAATGTATATGTTTAGATGGAGTGTAATGTATGTGTTTGTATGGAGTGTAATGTATATATTTAGATGGCATGTAGTGTACGTGTTTATGTATGTGTTTATATGGAGTGTAATGTATATGTTTAGATGACGTGTAATGTACGAGTTTAGATGGAGTGTAATGTATGTGTTTATATATGGAGTTTAATGTATGTGTTTAGATTGCGTATAATGTATGTGTTCAGATGGAGTGTAATGTATATGTTCATATGAAGTGTAATGTATGTGTTTAGATGGGGTGTAATGTATGTGTTTAGATGGAGTGTAATGTATGTGTTTGGTATTCATATATAATCATGCATTTTTATAAGATCCCCAAAAAGGGTTGTTGTCAAGAATTTCCTAAAGCTGCACATATCACCCATATATGTAACACATTGAGGCAAACAATGGTCGATATACAATTATGAAATAACTTCAATAACAAAATAAAAAATTCTAAATTATTGTATGAAAAATGCAATGTTATCAACTAAAACTAAACCTATAAAAAATGTAAAAGGATATTTTTGCGGAGCAATTTAATTATGATGTTACTCGTATAGTGCGGCGCCCAAATAGTGTAAAGACCGCCCAAATACAATGTCAGGAACGCCCAAATAGCTAAATAGTCCTAGGTGCTTCAATTTATATTGTTAATCTAAAGGTTAATTGATGTAAAGCATCAATTTATTTTAGATGACGAATTTCTTTTTCTTTTCTCGTTCGTTTCCTGCTTTTGTGGCATGACTATATAATTCTTCGCTTTGTTTAATTTTATTTTTGAAATATTTAGACGTTATATTGTCAATAATGAGCGGAAAATATGGGCAAGTCGGTTTTCAAATCTTAATTCTAGACACATTAAACTAAATCATTTATCTGTTATATACGTTTTAAATTAAAAAAACGATAATTATTTGGGTAATATATAATTATTTCTAAACATAATGATTTTTATTTGTATAGTTATTTTTAAACTAATTCTAATAATGTTTTCTTTTGTTACAATGATTTTATTGCTTCAAACAGAATTATTTTTATTTGTATTTCTAAACAATAACCATAAATTTAAGTGATTCACTTAACAAAAGCCTGTTTTACTTAACAGAAGTATTGTAAAACTGTAAAAGGCTTTTGTAAAGCATAACAGGTCTGCCACTTAAATTAAATCTTTTTTCTGTAGATTTTTTTCGCATTTAAGTGTTACATAATTCTGTTTATAAATGGAGTTTTACCAAATTAAATAATTATTTCTAATTTGAAATTGATAAAAAAACTCAAATATTTTTTTAATCGGTAGAAAATAAATAGTCTTGACTCAAATTTGACATGAAGAACCATTGGAAAATAATAATTTAATCTGTGCTGCAAAAAAAACATAGCTTTGCAATAAATCTGTCTTGAGACAATTCTGCAAATTACACAACTGAGTATGAATATATTTAAACCAGTTTGGATGATTCGCTCTGGAACGAAATTAATAAAATAATATCATGTAGACGTAAATGATAAAAGGATATTTATCCTGGGAATATTAAAATTTGAAAAAACATTTTCACTCGCTCTAGCTTAATATTTACGAGTAGTTAAACTTTTAAATTTTGTCTCATTTGTTTTAAACTGAAACGTTAAATATACCTACCATAAAGGTTTAACCTTATGATATATTTTCTATAATATAGACACACCAAGTTCAACGTTAAATGTACCACCATAAAGGTTTAAACCAGTGATTCTTAACCGGGGCGCCAGCGCCCTTTTGTGGGGGTTTTAGAAGTCTGGCGGGGCTTCATATTTTTTTTTGCATTTAGGGGGAGCTGCAGGAGTTCGAGTGGGCGTTGTGTCGATATAGAAAAATAAAGTATGCTCAATTGGTGCGTACACTGCACACATCACCATTGTAAATAATTGCGTACACGATCGCGAATAAGATACCCTCCTTCTGTGGAAAGAAAGTAAAATTACCTATCATAGCATTTCCTTCATCTTATTTAGTAGAAAGAGTTTTTAGCGCAGTAATGCATATATTAAAAAAAACACGAAATCGATTACAAATAAGCCAAAGAGGAGATTTGAGATTGTATTTAACTAAACTTGAACCTAATATTACGACATTGGCGCAATCACATGAGGCTCAAGGATCTCATTAACATTTTTTAAATTTTTTAATAAAAATTTCATATTCCATATTGAATTATTTACTTTTTTTATTGAAATAATATTACAATGTTGTATGTAATGTTACTATGACATAAAAGGCAATAAATACATAATGCTTATAAAAATAATCACGTGTTTTATTTGTATTTCTCATATTTTTTTATTTGTAGTAGGAAATCAATTGCATAAAATACATACATAGAGAAAAATGTTAATCTTAAATTTCGTTTTTTGTGTGTGGGAGGGGGGGGGGGGGGAGCTGGATAATTTTACTGTGGTAAAGGGGGCGATTCTTTCATTCTTTCAATAAGGTTCAGAAACACTGGTTTAAACTTATATTTTCTATAATATAGACACACCATTTTATTTATTTTATGTCAGATTTTAATAGTTTGAACATGGAACAAGAACAATAAATCAATGTCGGATTTAAAACATATTAATTTTTGGTAGTTTAAATATATTTGGATCGATAATTGTGTAGAAATGTGTACATTGAGGAAAATACATGGGGGGACAATGTACTCGTATATAATTACGGATGAATGTTAACTTAAGGCTGAATTTAAGGTTAACTTAAGGTGTTGAATAAAATGAAGAAGAATACTCTGAGATGGTTTGGGCACGTAAAACGAATGAATAAAGAAAGACTAACAAAACAAATAAACTGTGCAAATCTAAATAGATGGTTTAGTTGAGAAAGATCAATGAAAGTATGGTTTGATCAAGTAAATGATATTTTGAATAAAGGAAACGTAAAAGTATAAGAAATTGTAGAAGTTCTACGACAAGGTATTTGGCTGTTGAAGAGATGAAGGAAGTGTATTGTGATAAGAATGTCTGGCGCTTTATCCTCTGTGCCTACTTCAGCAGTGAAATGGTGTGATGGTATGTATGTAGTTAAAATAAATATAGAGTTGCATGGCCGCGCGGTAATGCACTTGTCGGTTCGAACCCGATGCTGTGCTACTCTGCTCGAATGGCACAGGTCTTATTTTGGCCTAGTATTCGGGGGTATAATGATTTTGAAAGAATACCTATGACTTCAGTCATATCTATTTTTTTCAAAAAAAAAAATGCTGGGGGGGCATGTTGGTGTGCTCCGATCGTCTCACTTCAGTGTGACATCGGATACAGCACAGCAGTGTGGCCGGTGAGTTAGTTAATGTGCAACGGCCCACTCGCTAAAAAGAGAAAAAAACTCCACGGCACAGATGCGCTTTCCAACTGAATTGACGTTGCAATGGCGAGGGGATCCTTGACTGCTAGGCTTAGCAACGACGGCGAAAATAAATATGAATCAATTCAGAGTTTTAAGAAATAAAAATATAAGGAATCGTAAGTGATGTCTTTTAAATCGGACTTCCTTTTAAAATAATTTGACTTATTTAAAATCTCCATTATTTAATGATTTTTTTTTGTTTTGTTCTCAGGTACATCTATGGAAGACCTCGACACGATCTACTGCCAGACGTGGGGATCACATCATACTTCAGAAAAAGCTGAAGTCGTAGAAGCGACAGTTACCCAAATTTGGTGGAGTGAGTGGGATCCTGGAACCAAGGAGACTCTTACTCCATTACTTATATCCTGCGCACTGACATCTTCAAAAGAAAATCCTTACATCACAACAGTTACCTTAAATCCTTGTGAAAAGACCCATTCAATTTTAGATATTAAGCCGCCAGTTTCCAATACTTTTGAAAAAAACTTTACAGTGTGTGTCAAAGACATGAATTTTAATCATGATATATCAAAAAGATTAGTGGAGTGGTTTGAACTTTTGAAACTCCTCGGAGCTGAAAAAATTGAACTTTACATAGGGTTTGTTCCAGAAATAGTAAGAAAAGTGCTTCAGTATTATTCGAATCAAGGTTTGACTCTTGTGCACCCAGCACCACGACCTCCTGCCGCATCATTATGGCAGAGGAGAAGAGACCATCTTCTTGCCTACAATGACTGTCTTTACAGAAACTTACTTGTTTCGAGATACATAATTCCTTTAGATATTGACGAAGTAATCGTACCACGAAGAGTTAATTCATGGGGTCAGTTGCTCGAAGAACTTAAACCGTTGGAAAACGAGCCACCGGGAGCTGCTTCTTTAGCAGTTAGCAATGCCTTTTTCTTTGACTCATTCAACATAGAAGAAACAACATTGCAATTCAGACAGTACAAACGTTCTGTACAGAGTGATTTGAATAGCCAAATTCCACCATCTGTCAAAACAGTTCGAAAGAATACAATCGAACAACACATGATTGACAAATCTGAAAAATCATCAATAATGACAGTTGAAAAAGATGTAGTTAACGACTTGCCTCATAGTCTAAGGCACCTACAGCGTTCAGCGCGAGTGAGTCCAGCTCCAGAATATAGTAAAAGCTTTGTGTCTACTTCAAGAGCTTTAACTGTTTTCAACCATTATGCTTTGGCTTCTCTGGCTGGTGCTGAGCGAGCCAGGGCCGTTCCGACTGATGCGGCCCTTCTTCATCATTACAAGTCATCCTGCCAGCCTGCCCTGGTGGACTGCCACTTGTACACGGAGGCCACTGTGAGAGATGACGCAGTTCTTCGTTTTGCCGGTGATTTAGTATATAATATTAACAGAGTCCTTAATGAAATCTAGTCAATTTAGAAATTAAATTATTTAACAAATTATCGTCTTTTATTTTTAATGTTTATTTTAACCCTTTGATGTTTATTTTATGTATTATAACAAATGGTCATTAAGCATTTAGTTCTAGAATACAGGAAACTAACAATGACCAACAAATAATAAGTCAACAATAGGTTTAAAAAATGGAACAAATCACTATGATACATTCGCGGAAATACTAAAATCAAGAAAAACTGTCCTTATAATCAACGAGAGTTTGAATGGGTCTGTATGGTATTCATACTGATTCCATATACTGTGCAGGCTTAGGTTTGACGAATTGTAGAAAAAGTTGATTGCTCGATGATTGCAATAGAACAATTGACGTCGTCACGTCTATCTGGAGGGAGTTTACCAACTAGTCAATTGAAGAAGTTCAGAACACTCGTAATAAGACTTGACAATTTATGTAGTACCAATAGAACAATTGACATCGTCACGTCTATCTGGAGGGAGTTTACCAACTAGTCAATTGAAGAAGTTCAGAACACTCGTAATAAGACTTGACAATTTATGTAGTACCAATAATTTGTCAGTGGCCATGGTCTAACGGTTTTATTCCAAGAGCATCTGAATTGCAGATTTTACATCTGAATTTAAGAACCCAGATGCCGCTTTTGTTATCGAAATTAAATTCCTCAAAATCCCTTATTTTTTACATAGGTTGAGCTTGTAAGTGTTAAGCTAGCTAGTTAAGCTAGCACGCGCTCTTGAAGTGGTCGAAATGATCGGGAAAAAAGACTATATCAAATTATCTACGGAAAATAGTATTTTAAATTTTTTTGCAAAGCAAGTATATGATATGTCACCCTTGTTGTTTAATATTTATAAAGATTCAAGTGCGAGGAAACTACAGAGGTAGCATACAAATGTCGAATGGGAATATATGCAGTTTTATATATGTGTATGCTGATGACAGAAGTGTTAGCGGACAGTGAAGATGTATTACAGAGTTTAATAAGTAAATTCTATGAGAGATGCTAAGTGAATGATGTGAGAATATGTGTTGAAAAATCTAGTTATGCTGTTAGAAAATTATGATAGGGAAGAGAGATATCGAATAGCGTATAGCGATAGAAAACAAAGTCAATGGGGCACTAAAACATATAAACTTGAACCGGACAGTATCAAATAATTTAATACTGTCCGGTTTTGATGCTGCTCTACAATAGTATTCTTGTATCATATTTGATGTATGGAAGGGAAATGTGGACATGGAAAAATACTGAAAAAAGTTAAATAAACGCTCGCAATGTGAAGAGTACATGGGGCAACAATGTATGGCAGAATATGGAAATAAATGATAAGGTGTGAATGTGAACTTAAAACTGATGTATTAAGTAAAATTTAACAAACCACTCTAAAATGGTTTTGGCATGTATAACAAATAAATGGAGAAATACTAACATAACAAATATACTCGTACAGTGCAGTGCAGTGCTAATGTTAGTGGTAGTGGTAGGCGAGGTAGAGGGAGAGGGAGATATTGATCGAGAAAATGATATTTTGAACAAAGAAAATATTTAAAAAATCAGAGAAATCGTAGGAGCTGTTTGAGAAAGTGTATGGCTGTAGAAGAGGCGAAATATACGTATTTCGATAAGAAAATCTCGCGCTCTTTCATCTCTGCCTACCTCGACAAGATATTGATATATTTATTTCTGTAGAATGCAGAAAATTCTGATGGTAAAATAAGGAGACAGGAGGTATGGAATATTCCATGGAGAAAAGTGAGCGATTTTAAGAGGACTTTTTACATGGTTTTGGAGAAAATAAAAAAATTCAATATAGATATATACGCTTTTTAGTGTAAACTAACAATTACTCAAATATTTTTCAAGAGAAAGCTCAAGTTTAGTTACCATTAAAGTGAAAATCGGTGTAAAATCCTTGAGCCCTATATCAATCGTGGATCTAACAATAGAAGAACACTAACGTTGCGAGAGGTCAAAAGTCACACTCCAAGTCGACGTCCTGCCACGAAGGATCAACAACCGTTGTGATCCAGCGTGTCTAGTGGTAGTTAGAATTTACTCAGTGAATCTAGAAACCATACTTGTTAAGGTATTTCACGCTGGATATCGTAAAATATCAAACAATGAGGAAGAGAAAATAACTAGCCTATTAATTTTAAGTGAACAAAGATACATTAAAAACACTACTAAAAGAAAACATTACCAAAAAATAAAGCAGTATCGAAAGAAATGAAAATTGAAGGATAGTTTTTATCTTCAATTTCCATTTCTTAACCTCACTTAATTTTGCATTAGCGAAATACCGATCCCTTTGTCCCTAAATTTAGGTGCAAATGGGTACAAGAGCTAGAGCAACGAAAAAAATAACTTGAAATTTTTAATTCGTCGCTTTTTATACTTGAGGAGGTGACATTCAAAAAAGATCATGTCCATCGGATACAAAAAATGAGTTGATAAAGCAGATTTTTTTCTTATCAATGGTACGGAGCCGTTTGACATTTTCATTTCAATGAAAACAGCACATAAATCATTTTAAAATCATAATAAAAAACCAGTTTATTTTCAAAAAGAATCTTGTCCAGACTTTAAACCAATCGAAAAAGATCATGTCCGAATTAACCAATCATAGCTTTCCGATTGTGTCTAACTTCATACCAGTTCACCAGTAACTGTCAGTTTTAAATTGTACGTGCCGTGTAATGTCATTATACAGCTTTATCTACCTACATATATTTATAGTTTTATAGTAATATTTCTTCTTATTTTGTAACACTTTACTTATTTTATTTGATTAAAATAAAAATAAATTACTCTACCCAATTATTTTTTGATCATTTTTTTGCAACATTTGTATAATATTTTTAAAATTGAACAAAAAACATCATGTCCCAGACCTGTTCAATCAAAAAAGATTATAGTATAGTAGACTTGTTCACTCAAAAAGGATCATGCCTATATTTTAAACTAGAATAACTATTTTAATTATTATGATTCGATTTTAAACAACAAATCAAGTCACCTTAAGCAATTTTAAGGATTTCAGATAGTTTTACAATGAATTATTGTCATGTGTTTTTAATGCAAACAGTTTTTTTGCGATTTCCTAACATTCCGATTTGGTGGACCTGTTCTTTTTTCAACATTACCTTCTCACTTATCCCTGTTGAATGTGTTTCTTAATGGTCAAAATAGGTGATACCATGTATATGGTATACGATGATATATTTTCTATATATGTTTGCTTATTATTTGACATAACACTAAATTTCTTAATTATTTAATTACCACATTTTTTAGTTATCTTTAGTGTGAGTCAATATAGTTCATAAACCCGAGGTTGGTTTTTAAGGTATCTTCAGTGTAAATCAATATAGTTCATAAACCCAAGGTTGATTTTTAAGGTATCTTCAGTGTAAGTCAATATAGTTCATAAACCCAAGGATTATTTTTAAAATGTCCGTTATGTTTGGGTAGGAATTATATTTTGTGGAGAGATGTGTCCAAATTCAAAGTATTTTTTCGAGTCATTCATAGATTCAAGAAACACGCCACGCCACTTTGTATCTTACGAGTAAGATACAAAATTTATTAAAAAATGTATTTACATATTGGCATTTTTTCCTACAGTAAAAAGTTAAAGAATAATTAATCGAATATAGAAAAAAGATAGAATTTGCGACGATCAAGTTAAAATAATGTGTAAAGCCGAAGATATCGTAGATGAGTGCAAAAAAATGTTACCGGTATCAACAGGTAAAAAGTGTGAACGAGACCAGAATCACCGCCTCGTTCTTCAAAGCAACACCGCTGAGAACAGCCCACCAGAGAGACCACCCAGGGCATGCAAGACTGTTGGAAATCAGGAATAAAAAATCAAATATACAGAATAATAATACTTTAATGATCTAATTTTAACGAAAATTAGCAAGATGCCAAAATTTACTTTCAACGTTCATTTTTGTTCTAACACAAGTATAATATTTTTTATCCAGTTATTCCAAGTACTCAAATTGAGTTTTGTTCTTCCGATTATAATTTTTCTACATATCTATTTTTTTGTTTCTTCTTTTTAGGACAACCTCCGTAGTCTAGTTGGTAAAATGTTTGACCTCAATACAGGAGCGAGTCCAAAAGAGATTTCAGCGACACCTTTATTGCAAGGTATATGGAATTTATCTATGGTTCTATCCCACGTGGATTTTCACTATGGCCCACATTTTTTTCCAATCGATATGCTTAAATAGAGCCTTGAGCGTAAGCAGAGATCTGTGTACATATACAAATTGCTAACAAGACAAATAGCAAACCCTCCGTTGATTCACAATATTTTGTTCAATGTACCGGACAATTATTTGAACCATTATGAATTAAATTGTTTTCAGTGCCGTATTCACAGACTGAGCTGTTAAGAACATCACACATGGCATGCCCTTGTTGAATTAATTTTCTAATATCGACATCTTTCACATCTTTGTGGATAGATTCAGGATTAAACTCCTTAATAAACTTCGTAGGTATAACTGAGTTACTTCACTAGGAAGCACGAGTAACAATCATTGTTTCTGTTGTCAGTATGATTAATTTAAATGTAATCGTTTTTTTTTCATTCTTATTATTTGATGTAATTTCGTTAACCTGTATCATAAATTTCATGCTAAATATAAAATAAAAAATAAAGGCAATCATTATTTTTAGGATGTACTAAACTAAATTATTACTAAAAATACATTAACAAAGGTGGGGAAGTTCCTTAATAAAGCCCACAGTCGATGTGGTTCTTTCTTTTAGGAAAGCTCCTTAATAAAGTCTATAGCCGATACGTTTCTTTCTTTTGAAGAAATTTCTTTATAAAGCCTTTAGTTGACACGATTCTTTCTTTTGGGGAAGTTTTTTTATATATCACACAGTCGACACGGTTCTTTCTTTTGGGGAAGCATTTTTATAAAGCCCACACCCGACACTGTTATTTCTTTTATAAATCCGACAGCCGATACGGTTTTTTTTCTTTTAGGAAAGAATGCTTAGTATAAAAGCTTAATTTGTTCAATTTATTAAATATTGAATTCGATCCCTAATCCAGTAATGTATTATTTTAATACATGTTCTCATTATTATCGAGATATTTCTAATTTTATTTTAACCATTTTTATTTTCAATGATAAAATAATTAGCTTGTCTTCCAACTTACCTAATTGATATTGCATGTTTTTACGAGTATATAAAAATCATACAAGGACACTTTTTTGGGCTAGATAAGGTGTCGAACTGAAGGTGAAGCATTCTGCCTGATAAACTACTGAGGTGTTCATCGTAAATGTTTGTTAGTTCTTATGGTAAAGGAAGAATGAAAGAGTTTAGAATAAATAACATAATTATCTTTATGTGTCTCAACAGCTTAATATTCGCTAAGATCCGCTCATTTATGACAGCCATTCATTGTATGAAAAGTGGATAAAATGGCCAATTGTTGGCTGAAGGATTCTCACTCGTGCGGAACAAGCCACAGAAATCGGAATCTCTCAGGTATTGGGTGTGAGGAACGGGAAGGTGTTGGTAGCAAAGGAAGTTAACAAAGGCTGAGTGTGCTGATTGAAATGAACCTTAAAAACCAACAAAAACATTCAATTCTTCCTTCATGTCTTCTACTATTGAATGTTAATATTTAAAACAGTGTTACACTTCTTTTCTCTACTCATCACAGCCATTGGTTCAATTGCTTAATGTAATATATTTTATGAATACGTAAAGTTATTAAAACATTGAACAACAATTAGCCATTTAATCCACTTTTTATACAATGAATGACTGTCATAAATGAGTAGATCTTAGTGAATATTAAGCTGTTGAGACATATAAACACACAATTTGTCATTCATTCTAAACTCTTTCATTCTTCCTTTACCACATGAACTAACAAACATTTAAGATACCTTAGTAGTTTATCAGGCAGAATGCTTTACCTTCAGTTCGACACCTTCATCATCATCATCAATGGCACTACAGCCCACTGTGGGCCCCGGCGTCCTCCAGCAGTCGTTGCCATTCCCCCCTATCCTGGGATGCACTCCTCCAGCCCCTGATGCCAATCACGTTTGCATCATTCTGCACCCCATCCATCCACCTAAGCTTTGGTCTGCCCACGCTACGTCTTCCTTGGGGCTTGGAAAAGAGTACTTTGTTAGGCATTTCCTCTTCTCCCATTCTTGCTACATGCCCCGCCCAACGTAGCCTCCCAATTTTGATGTATTTTATAATGTTGAGCTCTTTGTATATGCTGTATAACTCCTCATTATATCTCACTCTCCAAGATCCATTTTCCTGTATGGGTCCGAATATTTTTCTGAGTATTTTTCTTTCAAATATTATGAGGGAAGATTCGTTCTTCTTACTCAATACCCAGCATTCAGACCCATATGTGAGGACAGGTCGTAGCAGTGTCTTATAAATGGTAAGTTTTATAAGACACTGCTACGAGTTCGACACCTTAACTAGCCCAAAAAAGGGTCCTTGTATGATTTTTATACACTCGTAAAAACATGCAATATCATTTAGGTTATTTGGAAGAAAAACAAATTTTTTTATCATCATATAGTTAACAAATGGTCATTCAGATTTTAATTCCAAGCTGATTTCCTTCCTTTAACTTGGTTTATTTTCTATTTTCTTTTTCAAACACACAAACATTTATTTTAACATTGATTTATTATTTCTTTAAATTACATATAAGAAATTCATAAGAAATTTTCTACGCTAGGTTCGATTCCCATTTAATGTAATTTCTAATATTTGAAAAAAATTAAACAACCTTGAAGGGAATTGAATCACCAAACAACGTTGGAAAGTTTAATTGTTTTAAAAGGTTTTCATTAAAGCAATTTCCAATTTTGATAATAATATATATTTTGATACTTAGGATTTTAACATAATGTACAAGATCAAAAGTATAATACAAACCACCGAGATGAGATACTTAAAAGCAGTAGAAGGCAAAAGTATAATACAAACCACCGATATGAGATACTTAAAAGCAGTAGAAGGCAAAATCTTTTGAGATCAAGTAAGTAATTTTGACATAAGTCTGTGCCTTAAATAAAGAACAAGATTTTTTTCTCAGTTGCAATTATAAATATTAGATTGTTCACATCGTGAATAAATATAGTTTTTGGTAGTGTATTCATGAACTGTGCTATCAAAAACGTCACCACTCGCACACGGAATGAGCTTGTTGAATGAATATTCCGAAATTCATATCTTCCATATCTCGGTGAATAAATTAATGAATGCACTCTTTAATAAACTTTGTACACATACCTGAACCATTTCACAGAGAAGTAATAATGGTTCCTATATTTATTTTTTGGTCATTATTTACCTTGATCGGTTTTTTGACGTAAGTTTAAAGATAGAGCAAAATAAGTTCTTTTTTGCGTTCCTTGGTGCTAAATGTGACATAAACCAAGAAAATGATATGTACATTATTTACATAAAAATACGAAATTATTTTCCAAAAAACCCTATACATAATATATTTCATCCCCAAAATCTACAAAAAGCTATTATGTTGCTCTTTATATATTCAGAACATTCTTTTAACAATATATGAATAAAACATGTCTGCCAAAAACTTGAACCAGCCCCGAAAATGAAGGTAGCGAACATTTATATTAGATTACAACGACGATAATTTTTCTCCGTGTTTTTTTAGATCAGGACCAAATTCCAGTTTGGCAGTGGACAACAAGATGGACCACTCATAAAATCATTCTTTGTCTCATAAAAGTTGATGGTATTTTTTGTTGGCGAGCCAATTTCTTATAATTATAATATTTCGTGGCAACAACATTCGACAAATTACAAAACGTTCGCCTCGACTTCGGAGGCAACGAAAAAACATTGGTTAGTCAATGTAACACCTTCATTGAACTCATTTCTTATCGAGTAATAGTAAAGTATTCATACTAGTAACCTTCGTGGTCAGTGAGACCCATGACTTCCACTTGGGAGTTTCGAGTTAGATCCTTATGGTTCGATACCTGAAAAAAAAATTGGTTAGTCAATGTAACACCTTCATAGAACTCATTTCCTATCGAGTAATAGTAAAGTATTCATAATAACCTTCGTGGTCAGTGAGACCCATGACTTCCACTTGGGAGTTTCGAGTTAGATTCTTGATGGTTCGATACCTGAAAAAAAAAATTGTTTTAATAAAAAGGTAACAAAACTCACAAAAACGAGACGTGTGCAAATGATATTGCCTTTTCACGTGCGATGATAAACCGTGATTTCCGAGATTTTTCAAATGATTCTTAACCCGAAAGTTTCACGAATGTGCCCGATAACAATGTTATCTCGCAGCCATACCCTTCGAATTGTCCGAACCACAAATTCGGATGTATCAAAGGATACCAAATGAATCAATTCATACATGATTTATTCTAGAACTTATCTAAAAAAATATTGTACGTTATATCCACGAATCGGTGGTGACTACTATATTGTCTCGCCTACCGTATTCCGAATTTATAAGTTATTTATAGTTTAAATTTCGATTGCAATGTTTTTTTTTTTGTATAAGTGCTAGTACACATATTACGTAACAGTTGGCCATTTTAAAATCGGCAGGTGGGGGAGTAACAATAATTAACATTTATTGTATCCATTATTTAATTTACATACAAAATTAACTATCATCTTCTTCGTCATGACTTCAGTACTGAGGACACAAAAGTGGAGTTTAGCAGTCACCTTTATATGAATGTGGGGAGATTCAGACCATACACCGCAATATATACAACTGCCCACTGTATACGTTTTCTGGAGGTGTGCAGGAGCTCACAACCTTATATCGGGTGCAGTGACCTGGTTGAAAATGACACACTGTAGTGAGGGACAAACGGAGAATAAAAAGAATAATGCTGAGGAACGTTACCCACACAGACTGCTGCACACATTCTTCTCCAGTTTCCGAATAGTTTGTAGCAAATGCAGGTCTGTAGCACTCTTCGCCTGATCGTTAAGTATTCTTCCTCTGCTCCTGTGCACCTTCACACTGTCAGCGACTAAGAGTCTCTACATTCCCTTCTTGCACGAAGTGTGATCGAAAAACTGAAGAACGCAATCTTAAATGCCTCTTCTTTATTATATAGGCGCTTTTTGAAACATTTTATTTTTTTTTTTATTTTTCATCAGAAATGTTTCTCATAGTTTCGGGAAGATTTCTTAAATATTGCTTATTTATTATATTTCAATGGCCAAATGATAATTGTCATACGAGATATTAAAAAAAAAACAATATATGAAACTTAACATTGACTTGTAAGCCGTGTTATTAGGTACAATAGAAATAAAACTGTATAAAACGAACAACAACGAAACAAACCTACACAATTTAATCATTTCATCCCGACGAGAACAATGTTATCACTTTACTCTTGCAAGTAGTCTAAGTCATATGAAAATCCATCCAATACGCATATTGAATGCCTAATCTGTGCAGTCTTGTTATGCAGGAATATTATGTTATGCAGGAATAATATAAGGTATACGTAATTGTTTTACATTGTTTAGTTTACCATGGACACTAAAGGTATACATGGTCACATCATAACTCATGTAGACTTTTAGCTTCTAGATTGTTTTTCGTCCAAGCTGATCGGTCACTCGCTATCAACAACCACTCCCAGCATCCTAATAATATCTTTCTGCACATTAACTAAATAATCTCTGGCTCGGTGTGGCAAGTAGCCGTCTTTCGTGTTATTGGCCTTGTTTAAAGATCTCGCTATCCACTTCTGGTAATAAATGGTAATCTTGGTAATTTTCGAGTTTTTTTTTAAATGTAAGTTTCCGCTCTCCTGCAGTCTGTATTTAAATCAAGTATTTTTCATAGTATTCGATTTTCGAAGCTCAGTAACTTTTGTTGGTCTTTGAGTATCATGATATTGGTTGTTGTTGAAACGTCTACGCCAAATTTAGTTCTAACATTCGATTCAAAATACTTCTAGTCATACAGATGTTACATCTGATACTCGTATATAGATATAATTGTGTATGAAGCGAACTCGCTTTGGTTGCAGGATAATGACAACGACGCCAATCGTTAGTTCCCAGTTTTCTTCATCCTGAACTTGTTTCTTCTCGATTGGCATTTTGTTAGAAAAAACTTTCTAGTTCAATAAATCCTACATTTCCTGTTTGTCTTCTCAGGAGTTCCCCCTATAGGGACATGGCGCCATGGTGATGATGCTGACGAGGTCTTGGCGCAATTCCAAAATATTTTTATTCTCGACTTTCAATCAAATCATTTTTAAGAGTAAAATTAAAACACTATATATTTTGTTAGTGATTATTGGCAACCCTTAAAAGTTTTTTTCAATAATTAGTAAGAGAATCAGGTAATAGGATTTAATTGAAAAAAAGCTAAATTGAATATTCTTGCTCGAATTATTTTAGTTGTTTTAAATACGATAATGTTAATATTCCTTAATAAATAAACAGCTGTTATAAAATCTAGAAAAGTTTAACGTTTACAGAAAATTTATTATCTTAAGCAAAAACATAATTAATGTTTTGGTTGCGGAGGATAAAAACTATATATGTTATTGATTAAAATCTTATTCAATCTTGTTGATCAATTTGATTACATCGGTCAAGAAAACACTTGAAAAACATTATTTATTAAAAAATTTCACGGAAATTGATCCATAGCAAGAATCTTACTAAATCTAGCATTTGATTCTACATATTGTCGATACAATAGGCTATCCCTTTTAATTGAGTATGATTGTCAGATTGTTTTGTGGATTAAAAATGTTTGTGCATACACGTATACTGGTTGATGAAGCGCAAACTGTTGCACTTCAACAAACACACCCTCTTGATAGATCAAATCTAAAGTTCCGATGGTAAGGAGATCAATGTTCCAAAACGATCGGTAGGTTTAATCTGATAGTGCCTTTCATGAGGCAGTCACATATAGCGTTTTTTTGTGTTGTTTTTTTAAGCAAAATACGAATTTATGGTTCGCAACATATAAGCTAGAGAAAAATTCAATTTCAGATATAAATAGTCTAAGAGTAAAACCAGTTTGTAATCAGTTTGCCAGGAATTGAACCTGGAGCATTCGTCTACTTAGCGTGAATGTTAGCCCTTAGACTATGGACGCAGACTATTGTAGAGCAAAGTGCAAACAAGTTTATTTGTTTTTTTTTTATTAAAATTTGTTATTACTATTTTGAAATCAACGAACGCAAATTTATATTTAAAAAAAGAAAATCTCACAATTAACATAAGTTATTGTATTGTATTACACTTTCATTGTAACTAGTACAACCTGCCGGGCTTATTGCCATGTGGCAATATCTTCGAACCAACCAGAAAGATGTTAAAGAGGCCTTAAGAGAAAACTAGACAGGAATCCTTTTTCAAAATATCTGGGTTCCAACTGGGAGACAAGCGTCTTACCAACTAAGCCACGGAGATCGTAATTAGGTCGTTGAGTTACCAATTTATGAAAAAAATATACTAAGTAAAAATGTGCTCTAAGCGTTAAGATGCGAGAGAAACAAAGAATGAGAATGGATTCTTATTTGTCCCCTGTATTTATCTATTTAAAATATATATCGTATTAAATTACACCGTTACCTCCCCTCCCCTCCCATGTTCGTAATATAGTATAATATATAATATCTTTCTTTATGCATATACTCGTACTTGCACATGTGAACGCGTGTGACATATAAAAATATAAGTTCATTAATACGTAATATATATATATATATATATATATATATATATATATATATATATATATATATATATATATATATATATATATATATATATATATATATATATATATATATATATATATATATATATATATATATATATATATATATATATATATATATATATATATGTATTTTATAACATTATTATTTGTAAATTTCTACCCTTTCTTCTCGACCACCATGCTTTTCTCCAAACATCCAATCAAATATAAAAAAAAATATCCAACGTCCGTCTCATAAGTTCGATGAAGGAGTAAGGTGTCCCAAAGGTTAGACCGATACTACGAGCACAAACCATCAAACTAGTCTATTCCCCAGAATATACTCGTATTAACTTAGTGTTGTTACGAAGGTAATGAGAACGTTTGAAAATTCTTCAGGTCATACACTTGATAGAGAATATGGACTAAAAAGAATCGAGCCTAAGAGATGGTCTAATTATCTTAAGTAACCCGATCTAAGAAACAAACTACATCAAAATTGTTTATATGTATATTTTAAATAATTATAATATGTTAAATATAGATAATTTTGATGTACAGTACTCGGCGATAAATAATACACATCGGGCTAAGAATGAGACTCGGCCATGATCTGCTAACTTCGGCTTTGTAGAGCGTCGTCTCTGTCATTCATACACGTGTTCCGTCGCGATTTGTCAGTCGTTGTCATTCTAGGGACAGAGTCGACGCTCTAAAAAGCCGCAGTTAACCGATTATGGCCGACAGTCTCTTTCTTAAGCCCGATGTGTATTACTTACCGCCGGGTACTGTAGTCTGTTTCTTTGATCGAGTAAGATAATTCTTATTCTGTCATATTACTCGTACATATTCTACGGGATGCTATCATTTCTACCGCATCTATCTTATTTATTTTATCAAGGTCTAAGTTTTACTTGTATTTGTATGTTCTAATGTTGGAACTATGATTCGATTAGGTAGGATAACAGTCAGCAATGCTTCATTCACATCTATGTGTATTAATAAAAAAATGAATGTCAGCAAAATGTAAATAAGCACTAATTTTGGAAAAACCTCGTCCCCTCCCAAAAGTCGAATAGAGTTTTTTTATGAAATTAATTGAGAACATACTTTTTTTTCATCATGCTGTCTTTCTTACGGGTAGAAATTTCTGATGTCATTGTTCCGCATTTTTACATACATTGTTACTCCACATTTTTTCTGAGTGTACGCATCCCTATGACATCAATCTTTATTTTATTATTCTTCTGCCAAGTTTTCCTTCCATACATCAATGGGAGTACCAATACACATTAATGTATTTTAAGTTTTGCTACTTTTGATAGTTTTTTTAAAATAATATTCGAGGATATGATCGAATTCATTGATGGAAGTCATAGATACCCTGGAAAACTATGCGGAAAAATGCCTGTGTCATTCGAGAGGAATATCACAGCGCGGAGTTCGAACCGGCGACGTCGACCGCGCGGCCATGCACCTCTAATCAGCAAAAATATAATTTAATACTGGATATGGTTACATAAATTATTCGTCGACTATATTTCTCATATTAAACTTTCTATAGTTGTATTTCTTCCTTTTAATGGCTTAAGAAATTTTACATTACTCGACAAAATAAAAGAACGATATCCCATTGCGCACTTAAACCTTTTCCATATATGTAAGAGTTTCTCACTTCAAAACATGAATGCCCATGAACAATGACATGCTGGGAATAACTCTCGTGTTTGTGATTTACACACGAATCTTGTTCCTACTGCCACGAGGTAGCTTTAGTGTTGGTTCTTTAAATGACCAGTATAAACTGCTAAAGAAATGTTTCAACGATTTTTTCTTGTATCATTACAATGTAGACATGTGATACTTAGATACATATATATATATTGCTTCTCGTCACTGACAAATTATAAAATCAGATGTTTGAAATAATTTCTAGCGAATTATTACCATAGGTATAGTAATAAATACAATAATTAAGTTATTCAAAAAGAATGCGGATTCAAATAAAATACAGTCCTCACGATAAAGAAATGAGCATTGGGATGGTTTGGCTACATAGAAAGAATGAATGATGAGAGATTCATAAAAATAATATATACGAATAGTATAGAAAATAGTTTGAAAATCCTAGAAAATAAACTTACAATTAAAAATATTACAAAAAAAAGTTGAGTGTAAGGATAGGAAGGTTGAGTAAAAGGATGGGAAGGTTGAGTGTAAGGATATGAAGGTTGAGTGTAAGGATAGGAAGGTTGAGTGTAACGATAGGAAGGTTAAGTGTAAGGATAGGAAGGTTGAGTGTAATAATAGGAAGGTTGAGTGTTATGATAGGAAGGTTGAGCGTAAGGATAAGAACGTTAAGTGTAAGGATAGGCGCATCTGTAGAAAAACATATTTGTTAAGAAATAAATTACCAAGTGAAAACGAACTACAAAGAAACCTTTGTATATCTTCCGATATGTGCTGATGACATATTCAGTTTAATTTGTAGGGTAATGTATGTTATATATAATCATAAATTTTGATGAGAACTCCCAAAAAGGATTAATTTCGAGAGCTTCCTAAAGCTGCACACGCTACCCATATCTAACACTTAAAGGCATACAATTCCGCCTGCAGGACTAGCAACGGCAAATACTCTATCATAAAACCCCGCTCTATTGAATTAATTCGGAAGAATCAGTATATTCGAGGAAGACTAAATCGACCTTAAAGTTCTACTCACCTCCGAAGGAATATCTCTCAGCCTCAAATTCGAAAGATATGATGGAGACATCTCTTTAAGGGACTTGAATACAAGTCAGTGAATAAAGAGTCAAAGTTTGAATCAACCCATTCTCAACTCAAATTATTTTTTGTTAGAAGTGATATTGGTATGATAACGATAATTTTTTATCACACTCGCACACGTCTAGCACGTGCGAGTTCTGTTACCAGACGATCGGAAATTACAGACTAAACAATGGAGGTCGTCAAAATATTTTAGTATAAATATAGTTAAAAAATATGTTATGCCTTTCCACTTGTTAAGGCCACTGACGTGTTCCATACACATATGCAGAATGAGTAAAGATTCAATAAAACAATAAAGTTAATAAATTAATTTATACCAATACTAATATTATTGCAGTTAATCGATGATATATTTGTACATGTTTTAATATTTTTTCTACAGTTTTGTATTTTGTCTGCAACGTATCTAACAGGAGGTTTCGTTCTTCAGCAAAAAGTTACCCGACAGGATAATAAGGAAACAAAACAACGTAGAATTACGGATAATAAAACACTGTTTCACGCTGTAATTAATCCACGGCAAGCTTAATTACATTCATATATTGTCGATGGAGGACTGCTTAAGCACTTGTTGAGATAAATAAATGTCTCATGTGAAACTACAACGTAGATCTCGTGTAATAAAATAAGACTTGGTCTAAATCCCAGAAGCCATCTCTTCTGACGTTCTTCTTATAATTTGAGTATACCGGTCTTGAAAAATCCGATTGCACAGGTATCCCTAATTCGTTAAATTTGGATATTTATTTATTTAATGTACCTTATTGGGAAAATTATAAAAATTAAAGAGGCTGTAGTGAGTACTCAACATATTAAGAAAGACAGAATCAATATATAAAAAAAAACATTTTTAAACAATTGCAACGGAAACAAAATCATAAAAAACAGGTTTCAAATCGTACAAAATCACATGTTACCAACAAACTACGGGGCCGTCCACAGGCGCATTGCCCGTACTGTGCAAAAAATACAAACACAAAAGACAAATTGTTTAAAGACAAATTGTTAACAGAATAAAAATTGAAAATAAAATGAAAAAGGTGGAATCAGACTGGCGAAACTTCACAAATCTCCTTCAGCACGGAGAAAAAATCAAGAAAAAAAAACTACCATACTCAATTAAAAAGCCAATCAAAAAAGTTCTTCAAAAGTCCTCGAAACATACACGAGATTCCATTTCAAGGCTCGGATATTCGGAAGTACCCCATCAGGGATTCCTTATAGGTCAACAAACTAACTCCAAAAATGATCCATCCAAGATGCATCGTACTCATTTCCGATCCTGTGCAGTCTAGGTATGGGAGAATTCGCAAAATAATTTGTAACATAATTTTGATATACAAATGTGTCCTGTAGTCTGGTAATTTTTGTGGTGAATTCGAATGCTAATCACATCCAAGAGTTTCGGACAATCGATCATTTCACTCATGACTTGAAAAATACAATCAAGTCCGCTATTATTCGCCGATCAGAGAGACTTATCAAATTAAGGTTATGTAACAACAAATTATAATTTATATTTTAAAATTGACATTGGACATGTGATTGTCACCAGGACATTATAAACTACCTTCGTGGCCTAGTTAATAAAACCTGTAATTCCATCCAGAGGTGGAGGATTCGATTCACGTAGGTATACAGTTTTTTTTTTTTAAATAGTATCAGTCTGGTTTTTGCTTCAGGCCTCTCAAACACTTTTTTGTTAATTGGAAGAAATTTGCTACAAGACAATAAACTCGCCAGATTGTACTGTATATAACGAAAACGTTTTTCAGTACGATACCTCCCTCTTAGTCTACTCAAACAGGATATCAGCGAAGGGTTAAACAACGTGTTAACCGATCGGAACATTTCAAGAGAAGCATTGCTGGCTGCTCTTAATCGAATCGTGGTTCCACTATTAGAACATGCAAGAAAAACTTAGACGCTGATAAAAATAATAAAACAAGATAAATGCGGTAGACGTGATAACGTTCCGTAGAATATGTGAAGAAAAAAAGTATGACGGAATAAGGAATGAGGACATTAGGAAAAAATAAATGGAAAGAAGATGCGATGCTTAGGATGAGGAATTGATCATTGAAATATTTCTTATGAATGGGGAAAAATTTATAAAAAACTTATGTATATAAATTGTGTAGAAAAATGTGGTACGACCTGTTGAAACAAATTCTTAAAGAAGGAAGAATGAAAAAGAATTATTACAGAAGAGAATGTATGACATCTAGGTCATGGTATAAGCGAAAGATATGTACCAGGATAAAATGAAGTGGTGATCTGTTATCTGTGACATGGTGTGATGGTGATGATCATGTCAGCATGCCTCATTTATAAATGTGTAAAAATCAATATATTAAATTCTACAGATATTTGCCGATTATAAGGAGCTCCTAATATTTCATGGCATATACTTAGATATTATACTTATGTTAATTTATTCCCAGTGTAAGTTCGAGTGCCCTTGAGGTGAGTCTGCTCTGTAAACGGTGGAATATAAATTGCCCTTTTATTATTATTATTGTAGGTACTTCAGTTGATGGTTGATAATGATGATGATTAATCATTTAGAATGTGCATACTTTTAGTGTTGAGGTTGTCTTCTGTTGGGGTTGAATATTTTGATATATGCGATAGAAAATAGATTGTATATTTTATATGCATATTATATAAAATAGGCAATCACTTTACGAGTCCTTTGACTCTCTTGGGTGGCTGCAAGAAGAATCAGGAACGCTGGATTCAGGTACGCCATCAGGGCTTTATCCTGTTTAATTTATAGCCATTGTGCTGCTTGTAGCGTTGCAGTGAGCTCTGAACAACACCTATTGTATGCGGCCAAGTGCTATGCGGTATGCAAAAAAGGGTTTATAAACCTTTGTACAGATCAAGGGAACGAGGATTGGAAATGTCTGCCCATAAAGATTACACGCCATTTGTAGAACCTCGTGCTTCGTTGTATTTTTTTCTGTTTCTTTACTCATAAGTGAAAAAATTAAGTATAACAGGGAAATTAGTAATAATTTAAACATTTGATAAAAATATATAACATAAATCTAGGAAAACATTCTAGCAACCAACCCCGGGGGGGGGGGGGGGGGGGGGGGGGGTTACGGGTTCGATTACCATTTTTCAAATTACCGTTTTTCGATTACCAGTTCCAGTCTGGTTTTCACTTAAGGCTTATTTAATAATATATTTTTTTTAGTTGGTTGAAAGAGCTTGCTACATGACAGTAAATCCCCTAGGTTGTACTGTATACAACGAAAATGTAATAATAATTTTAACTATCCTCATGTGTTTGCACTATTAATTTAATAAATAGTTAACTGTATTTGCCTTTTAGCGACGATATTTTTGTGAAAGTGTATTTTTTTAGTGATGGGATGAAACCTGTAGAAAGTAGGGTGATAAATAAAAGTAGGATGATAAATCAAAGTAGGGTGATAAATCAAAGTGGAGTGATAAATAAAAGTAGGGTGATAAATAAAATCTATTTTTTATCATGTCTATGCTAAAAAAGAAGACACTTATAAGAATACATTTTCTTTAAAAAAATATATAATTATGACCTTCTTGACTTGTCTTCCAATTTCGGGTTCGATTCCCGCTGATACTCGGTTTAATTTTTTTTAAATAATTCCAATCTTGTTTTTACTAGAGGCCTATTTAACTAATCTTTCAGGTTGTTTGGAAGAAATTGCTACATGGCAATAAACCCGCTAGGTTCTACTGTGTATAACAAAATCGTAATACTATACACAAAAATATGCGTAAGTAATTTTACAAAAAATGACCCTACATAACCAACTGACCCTACATAACCAAAAAATGACCCTACATAACAAACTGTCTCACATTAGAGCGCCCTCGAGTTATCTGTTTTCTAAACGGCGCTATATAAATTGTCATTTTATTTAATAATAAAATTATAATTTATTCCATTACCCGGTGCAATATGATTAGCCAATGTTTTATTATTCCAAATAAAAAGTAGGAATGTAAAAATTTCCATCCACCTTATTGATGCGAAGTCGTCTGATGATAGAGATATTATGATTATCCAGAAAATTTATAATTTATGTCATTTACATAATTTCCCCCTGGAAGTTTCCTGAAAACGTGGACTTGATTGCCCATCGAGTGCTCATCATCTCGGGTTAAGGACCACTGATGCGTTAAAAAACACGGGAACCATAATTTATGAAAATAATCTCCATTTATTAATTCATTCGTATGGTACTCATTGAGAGACCGTATTAGAGATATCATTATCTTAAACCCCATCGAACCTTCGGGTTAAGAACCACTAGAATAGGCACGAAATTCGTTTTTTTTAACAATACTGCCATGCACGTGAATGGTCTCCTTTATTTATATATTTTACGTCTAACGCGTGTAAGTATTATATTATTACCAAATAAACTATTTACCACACGGGGACTGTTTTTTTTTCCGAATACTATGGGATTTGAAAACTAGCCCCCCGGGTGGTAGACAAGCGATTTACTAACTTGGTTATTGAGGTCGTTCATTTATTTATTAAAACATAGTATGGAACGGACAAAAACCGAATCCAGTTGACAGAATTTTGAAAAAATGTATTACACTTTGTTGAGTACAGTATAGTACCCGGCAGTAAGTAATACACATCGGGCTTAAGAAAGAGGCTGTCGCTATGTAGAGCGTCGTCTCTGTCGCACGGTCTGTTAGCGCATCGTCCGACAAAGACGACGCTCTACAAAGCGACAGTCTCTTTCTTAAGTCCAATTTGTATTACTTACCACCGGGTACTAAACAACCAAGCAAGCTTATTGCCATGTGTCGATTACTTCAAACCAAGTAGAAATATATTGAAAAGACCCTGTAGTGAAGACTGGAATCCGTTTTTGAAAAAGCTGCGTTCTAATAGAAATTGAAGCTACAGCCCCTGAGTCGCAAGACATGCATGTTACCAACTAGGTCATAGAGTCGTAAAAGTTAGAAACATGAATAATATAAGATTGTGTGTGATGGTATGTATGAACGTTGATGAAGCGAAGCGACAAGCTTTGGAAAGTAGACTGGGAAAAAAGTAGCGATACAAAAGTATTACATTCTTTCTATGCTCTGGTTTTAATGTTTTTAAATAAATGGGACTAAAACAACTCGCAAATGTTGTATCATGTGCGCCTAATATGTTACTTGAAACGAATCAGCCAATTTTAACGTTTCAAACTTTTATGCACTCAAATATCAATTTCTTCCATGAGAATTGTGGTACTTGTACTCTAAGTAGCGAACAAAGGAAGTGATTCCATCACGACATTTCTTCTACGAAACAGCGGTACTAAAGCAGATTGAATGCTTCAATGTTAGCTGAATTTCTGCTGAACCTTACAGATGGAGTCACCAGATTGATCGTACTCGTAAAAGCGACAGGCGAAGAGACGACGCGTGTGAACGAGATACGCTCGTTGCATTACCTGCCTAGTATTAAGACACAAAAATGTATATAAATGAACATTTCCAACTTGTCTTCATGGACCCAGCTCTTTTAAAATAGTTATATTTACGTTTATTTCAATTATTGTATCAGGAATTATAAAGATTTTATGTAACATTATTAATTAATTTTCTTTTATTGCAGGGGTTAGCAATAAAAGAAAATTAATTGGAAGTTATATTTATAATTTATTGAAGTGGGAAAAAAGATAATAAAACATGTAAAATAAATTAAAAGTTAAATATAGAAAACTACAAATTAAAAGACAAGTAATTTTAAATGGGGTAAATTGATTACTTACGAGTGCCAGTTTATTTGGAGAGATCGGAGGTTGGCACATTCTAGAGCTGGGACCACTGATGTAATGGGGCAACAAATAAATATATCCTCAGCTTCATCAGCTTGGTGGATTGCGCTCTTGTTGTCCTTGGCGTCGTGACGGCGAGCTTCAAGATGGTGACGTCGTCCATTCAATATACCAGGGAGATTAGTATGAGTCCCCACATGTTGAGGCTGTATCGAAGACATGTAAGACATTTGACTACGACGTGGGTCGCTTTTTACCTCATCAACCAGGGGATTGGGATCGAATCATATCATTGTAAGCGGCCCTCTCATTGGTTCTTTCTCTGTCATTGGGGGAAATTACCTTTTTCCAGATAATTTATCTACAAGTCCAAGCAAAAGCCATCATACCCTTTTTTAACAAAACCCATTAAAAATAGTCATTTTAAAGGGACCCAGGATAGTCCCATAATGGGTCGTTTGTCAGGCGGCGTCCCTTGTCTGACGAACAAATCCAACTAAACAACACGTGATTGCTAAATTTCAACAGTATGGACGCGAATAAATTATCATACGAGTACGCGTACAAAAAATAAAACTTATCACGCGTTTTAAGCCACCAAAAATGGTTGCAAAAGTCTTTTTAATCAGAGCCAATACAGAATTTGGATTTTCGTGTTCGTATTCAGCGCGCCAAAATCTATAAAGTTAATATACTCATAACATATGTTACTTAAGTTTTTTTTTAATGTTGAGGAATATCACCAATTTATAAAAATAAAACCTAAATTGATGGTTAACCTAATAATTATCCTTGACAAGGCACGTTCACAAAGGCAAATTTTGATATGTGGAAAAAAATCAATAATAGCCTTTCTTACTCCTCCGTCGCCTATAATGACTTCGCCATCTACCCATAATTTGTACTATCGACCACCACGTTTTTGCTATTTGCGTTGCCATTTTAGGCAGACAACGCACACCTTGCGGTGGGTTTGTTGATGATTATCATGTCAAAATTTAAGACGTTTGAGCACGTAGAGGGAAAAAATGTTTATTAGTAACAACCAGTCAAACACAATGCTCCAAGAGCCAGCCGACCACGATTTCAATGGGATATTATGGCATTACATTAAGAGATTTAGAGAGCAAGATTGTATTGTAATAAGCGAGATCGTCTCCTATATTGTATATTATATGGTATCATTTATATTCTTCATTCTCTCCTGGATACATTGGGATTATTGACGTGATCGTCTCCTATATTTTGTATTATATGATATCATTTATACTCTTCATTCTCACATGGGTGCATATGCGTTATTGGCAAGATCGTCTCCTACATTGTATGTTATATTATACGGTATCATATATATTCTTCTTATTTTTGCCTTAATTAGGTCTCGCCTACTCTCTAAAAATATAAAAAGCCGATATTATAAAACATTTCTAAGTCCTGTGCTTATTTACGCATTGAGAACTCACAATATCGCATTTACTTTTTCTATCATGATACTTTAACTATCACTTACAATACATTCTCAGATCATTATCTTCGCATCAATATTTATTTAATACCTAAAAATGTTGACTACCTGCTAACCTATCTTTTTAAATATTGTATTGTATTACACACGGGGACGCCATATAAAGCTCTCCATCTAGTCAGTCCACACAGCCTGACACTTCACATCCTTCAAGCCTTGACTAAACCAGTTCCGAGACGATATATGACTATTGAGATATATTACACTTTCGCTGTATACAGTACAACTTGACATATTTATTACCATGTGGCAATCTGTTACATCAACAAGAAAGGTGTTAAACTATAATTAAGTGAAAGCCAGACAGGAATCCACAGTAACAACGAGAATTGAACACACAACTTTCGGGATGGAAAACAGGCATCTTATAAACCTGGTTACGCAGGTCATCCAAATGTCCAAATTAGTTATATTTATTTGATACTTATTGCACAATATCTTCCTATGACTACGACAATATCTTCCAACTAACCAGACAGGAATAACACAGTTTTGAACAATTTTTGTTTGAGAGGTTACATAGTATTATAAATAGACCGTGGAAATTGTCTCTTATAGGGTCTTGTGGAGAATTCTAGAAGGAATCCATTGTGTGAACACGTTCTTGGATTGTTTACCGTTCATTGTCTTCTCTATTTGAGGATATTCATCACATCGTCAATTTCACAGATGTTTAAGTTTAGATTAATTTAATGACGCTTAATTTATATATTACTTTGGCTTAAGTAGCTTAATGTTCAATTATTTTCAAAGTATGCTCTTGACACAGCAGAATGGGCGAGTACCCAAAATAATGAGTCTTCAATTGAGTTTATGAAAGAAGTGAAAGAAGACTTTGTAAACTTTTTATAAAAAGATCACAACTCTTGCGCAGTTTCTTCTTTTGTGGCCACCTATTCTGGAAGTGTCTATTCTGGGTATTTTTATCCTATTATAACAAATTCATAGAAAATCGCGGCATTATTGAATTGGGTTTTTTAGTTTTTAAGTCACGAATTTCTCTTGTGACAATATTCCTTTGATCTTTTGTCAGCTTATCCATGAACGTCTTTTAACTTTTGGTAAGTTAGGCTGTATAATGCTGACTTGAAAGATTATTATTATACGAGTATATCTAATGGAATTGAGTTATCTTTTAACACTTTGAGATCGATGAATCAAGTCCATTTCGGCGTAATCTTGAAAGTAAAACCAGTTTATCTATTACTTGTATAAACTAACCTTAATTTGGTTGGCTTTTAATTTCAATCGAAATCATATACTTTTAAAAATTTCGATTAACCGATAGCAATATACAAATACTTGGTTTTCAGGAAAGTAATTTCGTACTTTTAGGTGAAATTCAAACGAAAAATAGCACCAAATGCTCGTGGACGGTGATTTTCGATATTTTCTTCGTCTTTGGATTTTTTATGTCGTAGAACGTTAGTTATTGTCATCAGTGGTAGTCGGTCTTCCAGAGCGGACACCATCTTCGAGTGTCCTATCACAATTACGGATTTTTTAAACCACATTTCACGCACGTTCGCTTATTGCATCGTCGATACACACTGTACATATATTTTTTTGGTTTGTATCACATTTATTTTTTTGGTTTGGGTCACATTTATTGCATTTGCGATATTAAAAAAAGATTAAGCACCGAAAAGACACAAGTGTTGTTCCATCGTCAAAATGACGCCAAAAACATTCTAAAAATTTGGATAAAACAATGGTGGAAAAAATGCACTAAACTAACACCTTTCACAATAATATACACTCAGCACGTTTGAAATGATAGTTGCAACATTTTTTTTCTTAACGACATCTATCTGAGAAACACGAAACTACTTTCTAGACAACATATTAATTTGTTAATAGAATCTTTTCTTGATGATTAACGTCTTGCAATCCTCGGACAATAAACGTCTTCACTGGATTGTCTTAATTTTGATGATTCTGTCAGAACATTTGTGAAAGAACATATTTGCTATAGTGATTGTACTCAAGATAAACTTTATTTATTTTCTAATAGCATAAATAAATGACTCTATGATGTCCATATCTTCGGCACTGCAGTGTCTGCTTCTCAAATGGATATTTTAAATAATTGTGACATTTCCATCACCAGACATTTAAAATGTTGTTTTATTTATCTTCATCAGCCATTGGCTATTGTCTGTAGACTGTAGAGTGACTTCTTGCCCACGATATTGGCATATGTGTACAGTTCTAGTGGTCGCTTTTTTCTGCCAACACCCGCATTTATCTTCTGTATCATATCTACCATATAATATAAAGCGAGGTTTTGAGCATAATCTTGGTTATCTACGGACATTATATGATAATATTTCTCTGAAGTGTCTTGTCCGTCTACCAATCACAGGTTTTATGATGATATTGTTACCAAACACTGGTTTAATGATGATAATGTTACCAAATGCAAAGAAGAATCATATCATTGTGCAAATTACTTAATACATTTGATTATTAAACTACACTGTGTTTATTATTACAATATCGTGATGTCTCTTAATATTTGCAATGAATAATATTTTATAGCACTGTACGAAATGGAAATATGGACGATAAGAAGGAAGAAAACAGACGTGATAGATGCCTTCGAGGTGTAATGTTGGAGGAGAATGCACCGAATCGCATAGGCCGCAAGACGCACCAACATCTCTATCATCCAACAATTGGAGATTTTCGAAAAACTTTCGAAAACATGTAGAAAAAGAATCCTAACATACTTTGGGCATGTTGCTAGAAAGAATAATGTATATCTAGAGAAGTTGATGATTACGGGAACAATTAAGGGAAGACAAGAAAGGGGAAAGTGTCCTATGACATGGACGGATCTAATAAAGTAGTTCTCTTTAAGCGCTGCACTCAACATGGCTCAGGACCGGGAGGGATGGAGATAAATGGTACGCCGAGTTCGAAACATAGTAGAGAACCACGACGATCAGCATTGAGCTCGCGATCAAGAAGAAGAATAAGTTATAACTTTCAGAATTTTGCGCGAGATGTTTAAAATATGTCAGTTCAGAATTTAATGCTTCAAGTATTATTTATCTAAGCTTTGGACTTTTATTTGTGATTTACAATTCAAAACACTTTAAATATTTTGCAACGAAGTCGCATTTATTTTTAACACTCATTTACCATTCAATTATCGTTGCCATAAATAAAAATAATAATAAAAGGACAATTTATATAACGCAGTTTAGAGATAAATCTCTTATCAAGGGCGCTACAACTCGGAATTAAATAATCATTATCCTTTTAGTTGGATAGAGTGTATTAACTATTTGATTCTGATTATAAAATAAACGATACAGTAGAGTTAAGTTTATGTGAACTTCCTTGTTTATCTGTCGCCAGCCGTCAGCCAACAGACAATTTATAACACATACTAATCAACGCATGCCCTCAGGATAGAGTATGTTACATAATATTTGTATTTACTTTTTGCTTCTGGCACTTTGACACAGCAATTATCAATGCTAATGACTATTAGCCTATATTATTTGATTGATAGATGGCGCCAGTAATCCAAGTGAACCTAGAATGATGCGAAGTATCACGATCGTTTTGACTGAAATCAAAATTAACTATGATACATGGTTTCTATATATTTTTTTATATTCAATATTTTCAGATGATGATTATCCACAGTGAGTCAACTTATCATAAGTTTTCACCTGATTGACAACAGCTCTTCACCGCTATTTTCCCCGAGTATCTTTCAGTTTCCAGCTCCGAGTGTTTGGCAGTCGTCATCTTCATCTAACAATCTCTTTCACGGTCTATCTCCTCTTGGTCTTCTTTGCTGTTATTTCCCCCGAGGGGTCAACTTGGATGTCGTCAACAAGTTCAACATAAATAATTTCATGCATCCTCCATTATTTTTAAGTGTCCAGACAATTATTAATTTCTCCGAAATGATTAAGTACGCCAAAGGTTGACCCATATACTACATACTTGTAATTAGGTCTCACGACTTATCAAGCTAATAAGAATTTATGACATATGGTAGGTATTTAATGATTAATGGTAAAAAAATAATAATAATGTTTATGTCCTGGTACAGGTAAAAAAGCCCAGTTTACTGGAAATACGACAAATGAAAAGCAATAAACCCAGATCCATATAAATTGAGTATAAAATTGTCCATAAAATTACCTGTTTTTGTTTTTGATATACTATGTTATGTATACTTATAATTAGAGGATTACCGGAAAAGTAGGATTAATTTTCATATACAAAGTGTTTTTAGATTTTTGCTTAAGTTTTATTAGGTTGTATTGAACTTAGACTCTTGAAGGCAGTGCATTCGAAATTAAATTTGAAACAAAGCAAAAGGCGACTGGGCAAAACTAAAAGCTGCTAAAGCTTTGTTTCTCAACTTTTCTAGCCTTGCGACCACCCTGAAGATAAAAAAATATTGGGACTTGCCGACACCTCTGCAACTTAAAAACTTTATAGAATAGATATATAAAGATAATCATTAGAGTTAACAATATATATTGTAATATAACAATGACTTAGATTTTGAACATTTTTTTTTTTTTAAATAAATACGTTCGTTTTTTTTCCAATTTTTTTTTCCTTTTACACATGTAAGTAAATTTTATTTTCGCGACCCCCCTGGGATATCGCTAGGAAGCTAAGACACTATAATATTTATATGACAATCAGAAGAAAGTTTGCTTTAGCGCAGAATCACGAAAAGCTCACACTTGTGTTTGAAAGGAACAGCTGCAGCGTGAAATATATTCGAAATATAGTTGGAGATTTTTTTATTCAAATTTTCGCTTTAAGACTACAAATAAACTAGCACCGTGTCTTGCACTCTATGGCTTGATAAATCTGATGGAGCCATAAACTCCAAAGAAACAGAAAGGAGACTAGAGTTAACGCGTTTCAGATGACTTCGTGACCAGTTTGATAAAACGTTTGTCTTGAAACTCGGGAGTTGCGTGTTCGATTCCCCTTTGACACACAGATTTTAAAAATTGGGTTCCTGTATGGTTTTCGTTTAAAGCATCTTTGACACATTTTTGGGTGTTTGGAAGAGATTGCCACATGGAAATAAAATGGCCAGGTTATATACACAATAAGATTGTAGTAAAATACAAGACAATGACCATGAAAGTAATATTTTAACCACATTAAAATCATTCACAATGTAATTTTCTGCTCATAGGAAGAACTACGACCTTTAAAGAGGCCTAGACGGCGCCTAGTAGATAACCGTTGACATCTTAACCGACTTGGAGAGACTGGGTAAGAATGACATCTCGTAGTAAAGGTGGCGGACCGTTATCATCATTATGTATAAGTCTAATGTACATATTTGATTATACACAAATGTTAATGCCTCTTGTCTAAAGTTTAGCATCTTTAGTGAAGAAGAAATCGTTACTGGTTTAATTTTCTGCGGATTAACTTCCGAACTGATACTTTCAGATATTTTGTCGGTGGAATATAATTATTTCTGTTACTTGTTTTTTAAGCGTTACCTATACATACAATTTGAGAGCGCTTAAATGAAACTGAAGTTTTCATATTTATTACTTCTTAACAGCTTTCATATTTATTACTTCTTGTAGTACCCATCAACACATCTAAATTGGTGACTCGGACTTGTTGAAGAGTGTGACCAGGAGACAATATTGTCTTCGACCCCAAGAATATCGTCGTCGTTGCCGGGCCTCGTAGTCGAGGAATCCCCTCGCTACTCCAATGTCAATCTTGAACTTCTCTTTCACGTTGATCATGTGATCTTCTGTGAGAAAACAGCTCGATTCGAGATGCGCAATTCCTCCCGCAAATGTCACGGACATGTGGACCCTGCTGAGCCGCCTGGCCATGCTGACGTATGTTTGCAGCACGCTGACTTTCTCACAAGTCTAGCCGCTGAGACGCCATCATCCCGAGAATATACGGCTCTCCACCCCTCACGGTCCCGAGCCACACGCTACCAGTCCTCAGGCGCCCCGCACAAAGTCATCGATTCTCACAAACTGTCCTTATAGCGCTTCCTCTGCCCATCAACTCGTCGCTTGCTCGTACAAGGCGCGTTTTGGGAGTCTATGATCGCCCGTGCGTATCACATGCTCGGTCCATCGTAATTTCGCCTTTATAATCATATATTCTATAGGTTTACAGTTGGAGCGTTGCAGAAGCGAGACATTTGCGACAGTGGGTCTGAAGAATATGGTATTTGTGTTAAGAACCACTCGAGTACGTACGTATCTCACAGTTAATCATCATGCATGTTGAAAATATTATCACACCTAGATATACAAAAATCTTACAAACGTCTAACATGATGCATGTATTTCTACTTGACAAATTTCACGAGACTAGGACATATATGTTTTTGTACTATCTGGAATCGAACCCGAAACCCCCGGGTGGAAGACAACCGTATTACCAATTAGACATATAACAAATCAATATACATACTAACGTCATGCTTTCCCAAGTTGCACTGAATATTTTTCACGATCATGTTAAAAGATACATGAAAATCTATAAAATATTTTCTTACTTTTCGTTATAATGTTTAAATTTTTTCTTTATTATTCTCAAAAAATCCTACGGGTTACCTTACCTCATATTACCAGTGATTCCCAATGAACTCCAAGAAATAGACATTCCACTTTTGAAGGTTATTTATCACTCGTCTTTCTACTGTCATTAAAAACAAATCGAATTAATACACAATGCATTCGAACGCATTAAATAAGTGGATTATGTCATGATGTAAGAAACAGCTGTCCCCGGGGGAAATTGTTGACAGTTGACGCCACGCCAGAATGTGAGAAAGATAACGGTGACGATAAAGGAAGATCTTGTGGCACAGAAAGGTAACATTGAGAAAAAAAACAATATTTCAAAACAGTGTTTTTTTATTGAACTCTCATGTTTAGTTTATCTCTCCAGTCTTTCGGTCGAATCCAACATAATAACAAAGCATACCTACATAATTTATTAAATTCATCACGGCAAGAACAACTTCTTCACATTACTTTTTTAAGTAGTCAAAGTCATATGGAAGTACACACAATGCCATACTAATTGCCCAATCTCAGGGGGGTCGCCTTATATTCGAGTCACCAAATTTCCAATGAAACCATCATCAATGGATTTAAAAAATGTTGCATATCCAATAAAATGGACGGTACTGAAAATGATATTTTGTGGGAAAATATGATTGAGGTTTTAGACGATAATATCACTGAAGCTAAGACTGATGCTGAGGATGCTATAGCGATATGTGAATCTGACTGATCTGATTAGCTACTGTGGTTGGACTTTTTTATTTCTTCTTTTCATGTTTAAACATGTACTTTACTATTATCTGGGTACTTTGTTTTAATAAATATCTTTCGTTAAATATATATGGTGTTCATAATATTTATAGTGAGGGATATATTTTTTTCTCCAAGTAGTAGATTAAAAAATAGGGGTCGCTTTATAATCAGGGTCGCCCTATAGTCGGGCCAATACGGTATTCATTATATCTTTCAATGAGATATCTTAAAGATGTTCCTTCGGAGAGAAGAACTTTAAGGTCAAAATCTTTTTCGTCTTCGTCTATGTTCCGAATCGCTCCAATAGGGTAGGGTGTTATGTCAAGACTTTTGCCTTTGCTGGTCCTGTGGCGTGACATAGTTTGCCTTTAAGTATTAAGGATATGGGGGTACTGTGTTCAGCTTTGGGAAAAACTTGAAGACAGGTCTTTCCAAATTTGTGATTATATATGAACACTACACACATATACTACAATACACTTAACATCGAATATGTTAATATTAAATATCGGAAGAACTACAAAGGTTTCTTTGTAGTTCATCTTACCAGGGTATATTGTCTGCGTTTTTCTAAACATATAAAGATGCAGATAAGTTTCTTATCTAATGGCCACTACCTTACTTACTATCCTTAGACTCTATTAGTTTATTTTGTAATATTTTAATTTATCAATAATAGTATATTCGAATCCTGAGTTAAAGTGTCCATCAGGAGAGTCTGCATTCTAAACGGCGCTACATAAATTGTCCTTTTATTATTATTAAAATTGAGGGTCGACGCGAAATTGGTAGAAGGCGCCTATCTTGGCAATTTGTTTTATGGCTACAATAAGAAGTTTATAGTGAGATAGTCATTTTCAAAAAGCGCCTTTAGAATAATTACCTACTGTGCAAAAAGTCGCTCCTGTAGACGTGGATTCAGCGAAATTTACTTTTCTTTATTTTGTTACGGAAGAAAATCCTTCGTCGATGAGTTTTACTTCTGTTTTTATCGTTTTAACAAACAGCTTTATTATTTTCTATTTGTTTTTTAAGAGTCACTTATATTTACCTTTTTTGAGAAACACAGTTTTTTTTTAGATAGAAAGAAACCTTCGTGGCCTAATTGATAAAACTCGTGGTATAATTCCTGTTGGAACTCAGATTAAACTCGTGGTATAATTCCCGTTGGAACTCAGATTAAACTCGTGGTATAATTCCCGTTGGAACTCAGATTAAACTCGTGGTATAATTCCCGTTGGAACTCAGATTAAACTCGTGGTATAATTCCCGTTGGAACTCAGATTAAAAAAATAATTTCTTATCCTGTTTTCACTTAAAGCGTGTTTTTTATGGAATTTAGGCACAATCTCTTCTAAAAGACAAAAAAAAATAAACCTTAAAAGAATTACGGTTCTATAAGGGACCACGCGGTTTAAGAACTTAAATTTTTACTGTCATTAAAAACATCCGAATCCAACAACATTTTTTACGTTGAGACTGAAAATGACTGTATTTTTGCGCATATAAAACAAAATTTATATCGAATAAAAAATGCGAATTTAAAAAATCAAGAAACATGTTAACGTCATATACTTATTTCGTTAAATGACCACCTCCGTGGCTTTGTTAATACTATGCTTGTCTTCTAACCCAGAGATAACGGGTTCGAATCCTGTTGATAATTTTTTTTAAAAGGGTTCCAGTCCGATTTTCACTAAATAATTTTTTAACACATTTTTGGTTCGTTGAAAATTTTTGACAATGTGCAATGAACCTGCTAAGTTTTATCATATACAACGAATGTGTGATACAATTTAATTAAACTTAAAAAAAATATAATGTGTCATTTTAAATTTATCAGAAAACAGAAGAGAATCTCAAACCACTATCATATTTTTTTTGTCCATAGATCGATTGAATCTCGCCAATTATTTTTTTTTTCAATTCGGTAAATTAAAAAAAAACTGACCCGTTTCGCTTGATCAAGAAATAATTTTAATTCCACTCCTCTAATTGTATTGTCGTTTGTCAAATTTGACAACTGATAGGAGATTAAGGAGCGTCTCGAATAAAGCCATTTTCGGCCATCAGACAACGTCGAGTACGATAAACTAATTTTATATTCTTTACAGGAGAGCGTTTGTAAGATTTTTTTATATTACGTTATTAAAAAAAGTGTTATTCCTTTGTGATACGAGTACATTAATAATCTTGGAAGGTTTTTTTTTCTAAACGAAGAAAGATGTATTGAGATGGTTCAACTACCTAGGAAAATAATCTTTACGAGAAGTGTAGAAGGTACGACAAGTTAAGGAAGATCTATAAATAGCTACTAGCTTTGTTACTTCCTTTATTAATATAAATAATTTAGTACAAACGAAACATATAAGGGCAATGCTTTGCCTCTGCAGTCGAGTAACCCTGCATCAACATGTGGAATGTTTTAATTCTGCAAAGCAACTTGTATCTTGTGCAACAAGTGCGACTATATGTTTTTTAAATCTCAAGATCTATCCATAAAATTCTCGAAATGTCCAGTTATTCTTGTTCTGTGTAAGCGTTGTTCCACTAATAACAAATCTAAGTAATTTACCATTATAAAACATGTGTACCACAGTTAGGTAAGTCTACTTGGCTAAATAAGCGATAGTTTGTAATACGAGTATACATACCATACATATGAATGGTTGAATTAAAATAGGCACTAAGTACAAAAAAAAAAACAAAAAAAATAAGTAGGCAGTTTCGTTCTATGTGTCATATATAATGAAGCTGCATACTTAGTTTTTTTTTTTTTTTTTGGTACTTAGTGCCTATTTTAATTCAACCATTCATATATTGAACTTAAATATACATATTAATATTGAATAATTTTAAACAGCGACTTTGTAATTTCTGTGTTTTTATTACAACTGCTTTTTGTAACTACATGTCAGTTTAAGACAAAATTTTGTATTTTTGTCAATAATTTTAAGTACTTGTAATTAACTTGGCATATGTATTATACATTTGTATATAAAAGGCTGTTATCAACTAAATAAATTAAATCAATATAAAAATATATGCCTCTACTAAATTAACAAAATTGTGAAAGATGAACTAGTGAGTCTTTGTAATGAGAGAGCATGCATGACAGGTGTATCGATGTGGCAAAATGAAAAAGTGTGTGTTCCAAAACAACATAAAATGGAGATTTATCCTCTCTGCTTATCCAAATATGAACATGATTTTGTTCATAAGTTTTAGCCTCTTTTAATGTCTATTAATGTTTTTTTACTAAATCAATTGGTTACATCTATGTCTTATTTTTACTTATATATGATGTACCAACTATTTCACTAGGCTCAATGCGTGTTCCGAGGCAGCTATCTAATAATCAATTTTTTATGCATAAAACATAAGAGTCCATGGTCTCCGGCTAGTCTCAAATATTTGGAATTGACATTTTACAACTTGAGATGTATATATTTTCGCATATATTCAAACCGAAACAATATCAAACAAATTAATCTCAAATAAATACCTGTGAACATGATCATCCTAATACATTTGAGTACCCTGGGCTAATAATGTCGGACGCCCTTTTATACAATTTAAAAAAGTCTCATTTTTATTTATTCTAAGCGAGGTATTAGTGTGTAACCCTAATTTGTTTGATACACCTGCTAAGCAGAGTATTGGTGTATAACCTTAATTCGTTTGATACTTCAACTATACTGGGTATTGGTGTACAACATTAATTGGTTTGATACTCCTGCAAAGCAGGATATTGGTATATAACCTTAATTCATTTTATATGCCTGCTAAGCGGAGTATTGATGTATAATCTTAATTCGTTTGATACTCCTGCAAAGCGGGGTATTAGTATGTAACCTTAATTTATTTGATATTCCTGCTAAGCGGGATTATGATGTATAACCTTAATTGATTTGATACTCTTGCAAAGCGGGGTATTAAGTAGTATATAACCTTAATTTATTTGATACTCCTGCTAACCAAGGTATTGGTGTATAACATTAATTCGTTTGATACTCTTGCTAAGCTGGGTATTAGTGTATACTCTTAATTTGTTTGATACTTCTATTAAGTATGATGTTGGTGCATAACTAATAACTTCGGAATACAATACTAAAAACACATTTTATTTTATTTATTTCATCTTAAAATGCGCCAAATAGAATTCAATTTGTATTCTACCATAAAATGAAATAACTTGCCTGCGGCGACTGAAAACTAATATAAATATATTGAAATTTGCAGTCTGGATGGTGCTGTTTCATTTTATGCAAATTCAATGTAGCGAAACAATGACGCAATTATATTTATTCGCCATCCAGAAAGTATCCCCCGAGACTCAACCGCTTTATCTCACCGCAACTTCAGACATACATATACATACCTGATTTCATAGTCTGGCCTTAACATTAAATACTAAATCTTTACCATTCTTTACTTAAGAAATTAGTTTTGAAAGTGAAAGCTTGTTCAAATTTGTCATAGCTTCCTTAAATAAAGGAGTCACGTGGTTTCATTACCTAACTTTAAACTTTGAAACGTATGAGATCAGTCTGAATTCAAATCAAGGAGAATATTTAGCAATCAATTACTTTTTTATTCCACTAATTAAATTAATCCCCGTTTCTACCTCCTATCCCGAGGCTATCTTCAGGCGGAAGAGTGCCTAAGGATCTCAAGAGAGCCTCGGGTTGGGAAGTTAAAGCACGTGTAGCAGGGATTAATCTAATTAGTGGAATAACAAAGTCATTTATTGTTGAATATCAATTTATGAAATTCCACAAAGCTAAAGTCAAAATTGTTGATAACTTACAAATCACAAAATGTTCGTATTACAATTAAGTTTTTAGGACGGACTATGAATTCGGAGTATAGCTTAAGTATTTTTAAGGATGAAGCAGACTGTAATGCTGCATAAGATTTTGAATAAAAATATTAACTATCACGACAAAAATCCGATATTTATTTAGGGCGTGCACAAATGGATTCGATGTGCAAGTGGGAGACGAAGAGATATGATATGGTTCTGAAAAATTATGTTGAGGATACCCTGGGCAATACGCACCAAATTATTTTTATTTATTTATCACTTTTATTGCAAATACAATCTGGCGGGTGCATTACCAGTCGGCAATCTCTTCCAACCAACCAGACAAAAGTAAAAGAAGCAAGTTACGTGGTCGCATAACATTAATCGTGACTATCCATCTCCACGAAATCCATAAACACATACGTGAGCATATACCCACGAACCCCACAAAGACGGACGATCACCCGAATATTATTTTTCATACAAAGTGAGATATCATCAATAAAAAGGAAAGGAAGGGATGCTGGAGAGGAAAGGAAAAGAAAAATCAGGAATGAAACACGTTATTTTACTGACTAGAAATTAAGAGTTTTTTCAGTCGCTTCTTAAAGCATACCAAGGACGGAGCGAGTCTTATATTGGTTTGTAGCTGATTCCAGAGTCTCACTGCATGGACAGTAAAGGAAAAAGTAAAAAAAGAGGAGCGGTGAACTGGAAAGGCCAATAAACAATCTCTCTTTGAGCGTAGCGCTAATCTATGATGGGAAACACGCTGAAAATTTATATACTCTACAAGAGTTGTATTTCAATCACAAATCGACTCTTTATAATCAGTTTATGACGAATTCTCTAATTCTTTAGACACATTGCCCTAGGTGAGGGCAATTTGTAATTTTTATTTACTATCGGGGTTTTACCTTTTTCAAACTATTTCAATGCTCTTTACTTATTCTATCACACTTTGTTATTTCTCATATCCTATTCTCCTCGCAAATTGAACCTCAATAAAAATTCCATATTAAATAGCATCATTTATTGTATTAACCAAAATAAGATTACCTTATAATAAAATATATGTATATTATATGAACATCGATGGTCGCCATTTAAACTGAAATCATTCGCTCGCTTACTATACATTCAATAATCTCTTATTATAAATATTCATTTATTTGTAAACTTTATAATTTAGTTGTAAAATAGTTTCACTCCATAGTATCTCACTAGATAACAGTAGTCCTGGGCCGAGTTACTTTAATATGCTCAAAATATCAACTAAACGTGGCAACAATTGCGCCGATGTCGCCCATGTGAATAGAACTAACGAGGTCCTATGAAGTGGGCATCACTTGACACAGGCGTATACTCTATATATAGGAGTGCATGGCCATTATTCAAGAAGAAGAAGAAATTCTATGGACGCTCTCATTTCTACCGCATTTGTTTTCTTTTTAACCACGTCCTAGTTTAGTTTGTGCATCCTTATGCTGGAATCTAGATTCCATTATGAGCAGCTTATTATGCTTCTCTTGAATTGTTCTGGTTGTCTATTTTCCTGTTGGGGTAGGGTTGCATTGTATTGTTTTTCGCTTTTATTGTATACTGTACAATCTGACGGGGCTATTGCCATGTAGCAATCTCTTCCAACCGAGAGGCCTGAAATGAAAACCAGACAGATACCATATTAACAAAAAAGGCTGTATATCAACGGGAATCGAACGTGCAACCTTTTCACTTGTTTTTGTATTAAAATTAGATAAATTTTAACATATATATTTCTAGGTTTTCCCAAGCGTCACATATCTTTCACACTACAGAGTGGCATAAAAGTAACTTTCATATTGAAAAAAAATCGTACCTTTGTTTTAATTTTTTTTTATCATACAGGTCTAAAGTAAGAAGTTTAATTTGGAACGATACACAAGAATAAAACGTACGAAAATTGTCACAATTTACCTTCAAAACAATCAATCAGCTTTTAACGTAGCAATAGCTACTATTATGCCTGCAATTCGAAGTTGATTTCAAAATTTTGAACAACTGGATCTGTCGCAGGTGCAAAACGTACAGGAAGATTACGGATCAGTCGATCTTTCATCAATATTACGCGCGTAGCGGTGAGTGTTAAAAACCAGACATATCAACCAGAAGACGCACGACTCAATAACAGCTATCTCGACGCACGATACAGCGAATTTTAAATACTGATTCATGGCTCAATCCTTTAAAGATCCAATCGGTGCAATAAAATCCTGAAGACAAACCATTACATCTGAAATACTCCGCATCCTGTTAAACATCGCAATAAATTATAATGGTTTCCACTACAAATAAATAATGAGTGACGAGGCACATTTCCATTTAAATGGTTCCGGGAATAAGCAAACTTGTTGATTCTGGGGTGTTGAAAATCCAAGACTTCATCATAGGTCTACATCCAATTCGAGTGTCAGTTTTGTGTGCCATAGCCGATAAGATATAATTATCTTATTATATAGAATATTACAGGCAACGCTCATATTTCTTAAAAAAATATCAAGGTGCTGCTGTAATAATCAATGGTAATCGATATAGGGTAATGATAAAAAAAAATTATGCCATAATTACAAAAAGAGGACCAGTATATTTAGTTTCAACAGGATAAAGCTACCGTTCACAAAGCAAAGGCTACAATGCAACTCTTGAGGAAACATTTTCCAAATCGAAATACCTCTAAAAACGGCGATTTAAAATGCCTCCCCACGATCACTTGATTTGACTGCGACAGATTTTTTCCTTTAACGAAAAAATGTACGTGTCACAAACAATACAAAAGCGTGTCACAAACAATACAATAGTCACAAACAATACAATAGCTCAAAACTAACATTCGTGAATAAGTAGCTGCGATAAGCCCAGAAATATTAGATAATGTCATGAAAAATGTCCTACGCAAAGCACATTCTTGTACGCAAGAAAGTGTCGGTTATTTGACCATTTTGATTTTCCAAACCTAATGCTAAAACAACGTTTATAAGTAAAAAAAATATATTAGCGTTATCAGATTTTGTTTATTTAATTTTCTTCAGAATGTATTAAAATTAATATTTATTTATTTATTTATTTATTATTACACATGACAAGAAATATACACAATTTGAGAAAAACAACAGATAATTTGATTTGGACACACAATTTTAATGGATCTGGGTTTGTTGCCTTTCATTTGTCGTATCCCCAGTAAACTAGGCTTTTGCCTGTATCTCACTGAGGATATTTAGCATGAGAAAAATAACTGTATAGATTATTTTCGTTAATCTAAGATCATTAATTCTTTCTATGAAACGGGACAATCTCAATGCTCCTTCTTCACTATGTCTTATTCCAATTTGCCTTTTTTTCTTATTGTGCGTATTCCTTATTGTGTATTATTTGTCCACATATTTTTTGCAATGATTTCATTTCTACAGTACTTATCTAACACTCATCACTATTTTACCACGCCAAAGTTTCGCTTGCATATCTTAATGGTGAAACCTCTATATCATTATGATCAACCTGCTTTGCTTCTCTTTTAGTACTATCTTATTATTGTTACAAATATATAACATTTTATTTTAAAAGCCTTCTGATTGTTGATTCCTATTTATTTATTTTTTTTACATTATTCATCCTACAAACAGTTTTTTGAATTTAAAAAAAAATTAAAATCATTTAAAACATAAAATATATGAACAACGTTATTTTGTGACCCCGACACACTTAAAATACCCATTTCATCGCAGAGGTGGCCGATCTCTATGTATAAAATCAGACAATAAACAATGGAGTGAATATGTGTTCCCTGTTCTTATCCCCAGAAGATCTTGAGTAGATCTATCCGCTCTAAAGCAATGCTTTAACTATGGGGAAATTCGGAACTATGTTGTAAGATTCCGTGCAAATAAAGAAGATTGTGTTTTCTTAAATTAAGGATACCCTTTTTTAAATAACAAGGTTATACAGATGTTTAGTGTTATAAAATTCTACAATTCCTTTTTTAAATAACAAGATTTCACAATCACATATTTGTGTTCATAAATTTATAAATTCTTCTTTTAAATAACAAGGTTTCACAATAGAAAATTTCTGGAATTTCTTTTTTAAATAACAAGGTTTCAGAAGCACATGAATACTGTCATAAAATTGATAAATTCCTTTTTTAAATAACAAAGTTTCACAATCGCGTGTTTGTTTGCAATGTGTGTAAAGCTTTACTTGATAAAATAACTAAAGACTGAGAAAGCTCTAACATTAAAACTGAATCCACTTGATTACTATGTATACTATATACGAGTATTTTGCACATTTACAAACCCATGTGTTAATCACAAAATTGAACGACTATACGTTCTCATAGAGCTCCTGCAATTTATCTGACTGACAGCCCTTGCTTACCACACCGTTCACTCACATTTTCACTGAAAATTTATTTTGTCAGCATATCATCATTCATTCCGTCGACATGCTCAAATAATTTGAGAACCCTCTTCTATATTCTACTAGATACATCTATCATCTACTCATATACATATTTAATAACTATATTCCATATTTTATCGTACATTGATACATCGCATGTTCAGCGCATGACTTATATTTCAACATATTTTTTTGCTCAGTACAAGTTTCTATACATCAAAAACATATATTTTCATTCATTTGTATGATGCTCCTCAACACATCGGAACTGCCGTTGGACATATTGAAAATCGTCGCCGAGAATTGTCTTCGGTCCTCATAATCGAGCTTTCGGAATTTAGAACTACTGGTACAGAATTCGCAGTTCCTCATCGCACATAAAAATGCAACATTACATACGTATTTACCGCACGCGAGTATCGTTACCAGACAAACTATTTTGTCAGATTGAGACTAATTTATAGTAGTTTCTTTTTCGAGAACCATCGGAAATCGAACCCGAAATCTACGTATTGAAGGCCCAGAGTCATACCAACAAGACCACGGAGTTCGTCGTCATCAAAACCATGGATTTTAAATTTATGTATTGTAATATATTTAATGTAAGAGTAATTATGATATTATTGAAAAATTATATGAAAATAAGGATTAGATAAAAATGTATTTAAAAAACCTGGAATACAACACTTTTATTTTAATATAACTGTGTTTGCTCTCAACGTGTACAGTTTTTACAAAAATGTTTTACCATTTCTAGTTTATTTTAATAGATACCCAGATTCAAGAATTTTAATGCTATCATAAAAAATAAATGGTTTGTGATGAAAAGACAACCATTTTACAGCTAATTTGGTGTTATAATAGGCTTACCGGAAATTTTGTGTATTCAAACACATTGTTGGTATTAAAATCTTGTTATCTCTGACATATCGCTTTATTAATTATATTCAGAGACGGTTCAAGTTAAACGCCTTGTGTGCTTATGCCAAAGCTTCCATGTATATGTCACAGTGGAAGTGGATTATACAGTCAATGTTAACAATCAACCGTTCATGTTTCGCTTAGTTTATACTTCTTAGAATACGTTTAATATATTTATAATAACGGTAAAAAAATAACCGACCCGTTTAAAATTACATATAACATTTGCGAGAGATTGCAGTTATGATTCATTGTACGAGTATAACATGAAAACTAGAGTCAATCAACAAAAGTTAATATTGTTTCTGAATTTAACATCCTTAAATTTATAAAGAATGGCTATTTTAGTTTCTATAAATTTTTCATTGTTTAACAGTGTACTCGAATTTGGAACCTAAAAGTAGAAAGCTAACACTCCAATAAACGCACTGAGAAGATACATGGTGTCACAGTGTATGACAAAATACGAAATGAAGTGTTTATGGATGAATTTAAACGTAAGGCTGATATGTTGAGTAAGATAAAGAAGAATACTCTGAGACGGTTTGGGCATGTAGAATGAATGAATGAAGAAAGACTAACAAAACAAATGCACAGTACCAACTAAAATAACAAATTTATAGTGAAAATGGGAGACGATGGCGTGGTAGAGAAAGACCAAGGAAAGTGTGGTTAGATCAAGTGAATGATATTTTGAAAGAAATAAATATAAAAAGAGAAATTGTAGAAACTGTATGAGAACGTGTATGAATATGGGAGAAGAGAAATATGTGTATCGAGATAGGAACATCTGTCGCTCTATCCTCTCTACCTAACCAAGCGGGGAAACTGCGTTATCAAAGTCAACCCATAAGACAGAAAACCTGTACGTTGCCTTATTGAGAAGTTGGAGGAAACAGTGTCACAGAGATTGGGAGAAATAACGATCTGCGCTGAAGACTATAACCCAGACACCAGCATTAAAAAGAAAGAAAATGATGATGATGATAAAAACGCTCTCCCAATACTTAAGATAGACCTGATTCATGAAACTTCCGTAAGATAATCTGTAGTTTCACACGTTAACGCACTTTATGCTAATTGTTGAATAAAATAATCGCTAAATTGATTCGATCTGCACATAAAGATTGTGCTGGACCATTGTGTTCCTCCTACACGCCTTGCCTTATCGGTTCTCGTGTTCCCACATTTAGAGAATAGCAGCGAGGAACATTTGATAGTTGGAAGACTCTAATGTCTGATTCTACTGATAATGCGATTGTTTCAAGTCTAAACAATTAAAAATCCGTTTTTCAAAAAGAAAAATGTATGCAATGTTACTCTTGACTTTGTTCGAGATAACAGAAGAATAAACTTAACAAGCGCGAGTACACGTTAAACATATTTCAAACAAACAATTTCTTCCGTGAATATTTGTCTATGTTATTGTTATAATGTTTTTTATAACAGTCAACATTATAAATTTTTAACTGGAATAGAGTGACGGAGGGCCTATCGATCGGACAGAATGACGTTTTTATTGGAGCAAACTCCGAACAAGCTATCCATCACTTGGAAAGGAAGAAATTATTAGGTGCGATGAGCAGGAATTTTTTTAAGTTGTTGAAGAGATGCTGTTTTTCCCGCTGAGGGGGGTCGTCACCATTCCACAGAAAATAGTAAACTCTCCGTAATGGAGAAAAGTACGAACTGGTAATAATGATTTATCTCCATGCCGTTAGTTAAAAAATATTTATTAAAAAAGTTATTGTGTTTAGATTAATTTAAGTTATGTATTTAAACATTTCAGAGCACATTTTAAGATTTGGATGGTATAAAGGCAATTTCTTCCAGCCAACTGAAAAAAATCATTATCACCTTTTTTCGTTCTTTATTTTTCGTGTTTACTATAAAATTTTATAAATTATCGAGCTTTTGTAAATCCCATCACATATTTTTCTTGCATTTTTCCCGTCAGATACTTGGTCTAGTGGTTCGTATATTTTGTAAGTACGCAAGAATCCCAGGTTCGATTCCCACCGAAGAGATTTTATTTAAAGGCTTATTTTGTTCATGAGAATTTATTGTTGTCTTTGCATTTAGGAACTGTCACTGGTTTTTAATAGTGGTCTACAAATTCTTAAGTTGTTTTAAACCGAGGCTACTAAAAACTCTCTCGAAGTTTTCTATGGCATACGCATATGACTTCATCCTTTGCCTCCATACTAAAGCTAAGTAATTTTTATGTCTGCCCGAGCATCAGTGGCACAATAATCGGTTACAAAGATCTCGTGTTTATATTGTAATTGTATTGTAATACACTTCCACAGTCAAATGATCAGGTAACAACACAATATCCACCTTTTCATAATTTATTGTATATCAGTTGTTTATGGAGTCACTTTTTTATTATTAATGGTAACAAACCACTATTTTGTGGTGAATCGGTAGCTACTGTAGTAGTTGCGGTCTGCTGTGGGTCGATTCTATTAAAACCAATTCATCGCGCGAGTCATTTGATTGTGAAAATGGAATTTATTATTTTTCTTAGGCGTATTGCTCATGGGAGAGCATAATATTCTTTTAATAGTTTGTAAATTCACTTATTTGGTCCAGAGCTATGATGATTGCAGCCTCAATGAAAAATGAATCATATCTCTGACTTAGTCTACCTACTTTGCTGAAGACCGCCCTCTTGCTTGCCATCCTTAACATTGCAAACACTATCCGTTTCTAAAAACAATCTTCATCGTTTTTGGCGACAAGTCAGTATGACAGTATTGTCTTTGATAGCCTTTCGTTGACATCTTGTTCTTTGCGGACATATATGTGCGTCTTATATGTAATACGTGAGATGTGAAACATTCGAAGCAGTCACAACAGCTTAAAAACATACATAATCATTTCCTTATTCTTCTGTATCCATGTCTCAACTCTATAGAGAAGTGTAAAGAAACCAACTTTTTTAAAACGTTGTATTTTTTTTCTGAAGTAGAAACTAAAATAAAAATTCAAATTTTTGCGAAAAAAAATCTTATGATTTTTTTACTCTTTGTGCGAAAAAAACAATGACTCATATAACCTTTTGTGTTACTCTTAACCTCTGGTCAAGTCATCGTTGAAAAAATGAAAACTTCAAATAATACTAATATAAAGTTCAAAAGTATGCCCGTAAATTAATTACAGTAATAATAAATACTGTCATACTTATAGTTCCCTGTCAGCAGAGAGGACAGAGCTCCAGACTTTTCTTTCTCGACACATATCCTTCGTCTCTTCTACATCCATACACGTTCTCATACAATATTGTCATCTTCACCAAAAATAATTCTCAAGTCAATTAAAAATAAATTATGAAGATTCACAATAACACTTAAATATTTTTAATATATTTCTATTTGGTTGGAAGAGATTTCCACTTTGCAAAAAAATCCACATTGTTGTATATTGCAAAAATGTAACAAAAAAGACTAGAAACACACCATATTTCTTAGACCTGAAACTTATGAAAAGTACCTACACGTAAAAGATTATGATATCTTGAATGGAGCTGTAAAATCCATTTCATCTTATGTATTTTTTTGCAATTTGCTTTAATATTTTGTATTGAGAGATATTTAATTTTTTCCTTCTCAAGTCTTGTATTGTTGATAGAATTAAATTAATTTTATTTTAATTTTTAACTTTCCATGTTGCTATTTTTTTGGAATATTTTGTTACGTCATATTTTGTTTTATAATTGGTACTATGATATGTAAAAGACATTTAAATTTCCTTTATTTTGTAAAAAATGCATCTATTGAAAAAAAAGTATATTTTAATGGCTCTTAACTATTTTCCATTTTTTATTAAAAAAATCTTTATAATCCCCATTCACATATGTTACCTAACTATAAAAAATAAAAATAAGCATCAAAACAATTTAATTTAATCTCCTGCTTGCGTACTTCGTAAGTGAAAACATCTCATTTTCGTTAATAAAATGTCTGAAACAAACAATTGTGCGCAACACAAAAAACTTCGTTTCTTCATATTATAAGAAAATTTCATATTTAGTGTATATTTTAACGACCTTCCAACTATCCATAACAACATAATGAATACCTTCCCAACAACTCAATCAACACTCGCTCAACAAAGTATGCACATAAAAATTTATTGGTTACTAATATTTGAAAATAATGATACTTCGTTTATAAAATAACACGTTCCTTAATAACGGTTATTTGATTTTTTTTTTCGCTTCCAATTTTTAGTAAATGTAATATCCTAATGGAGTTTTTCATTACAAAGACTATCAAACGTTTCCATGTCAACGATATTTATTTTTAATAACCAATTGACATAAATTTGCAACGAATAGTTTTTTCCAATGAATTATCTAAATGGAAAGTCATTTCAAAGGCTTTTAAATGCTGAGAGTCGTTATAATACTTAACCAAAAATGTTGATTGCACGATTTTATGCTGTATAAAGAAACCGATACAAATCACTATAGTTAAAATAGATCAAATAGTTATCTGAACTCACCAAACTGAATAATAAAGCATTGAAAAGATTTATATTTGCAGATGTAAAGTATGGCACTCACATGAAAAATCGCAGATAAAATCTCTTAAAGGTAGGGTCAGAAACTCTCACATCTGACAGACCTGTAACACAGATAACATAGCCAGGTGGAAGAGGAAGAAAAGGCAGTTCTGTCGTGACCATACGCATAGGATGGACAGTTACAGAATCCTATACATAACGGTATACGTAGGACATCGTATGCTAAGAAGGCCGCCTAAATCCTGGAGAATCAACAGGTGCTCTGCCTCCCAAGAATGACTTTCGTAACTACCTACATTAAGAAGTTTTTTTTAAAGAATAGATACCCTCAAACACTAGGCGAAAAAAATACCTGTGTCGTTCGAGGGGAGTAGGACAGCGCGGGGCTCGAACCGACGACCTTCCGCACGGAAATCCAATTCGTTACCGCGCGGCCATGCACCTCACCTCACATGCACCATGCACAGTATTGATATCTAATAAAATGTTGGCGCTCAATCCATGGACATTAATATTTAAACGTAATATTTCTTTTTCCAGTATATGTCCTCAGTGAGATAAAGGCAAAAGCCTTTTTATTGGGGACACGAAAAATGAAAGGCGACAAACTCAGATCCATAAAAAATTATGTCTACAAAATATAAGTGAATTGTTCGACAAATGTGAACGACAGTGAAAATTGCTAAATCCAAAGTCATGGTAACCGAAAAGAGTAAAAGGCAAAATAATTGCTATATTTATATACAAAAATCTGTCAAAAAGTATCACTTAAATTCTGGGATTTTTAATCTCTCTAGGGCATTTAGTGGTGGCGCTGTTATAAGATCACTGGTTCGCAGTAGATTGGAGTGCAACTCAATTATGTGGAACCCGAGAGGAATCCAAAACTCCCTTATAGTTAAGCAAGTCTGAAGGATATTTGTGCTACACCTTTATTGCTAAGAATATGAATTTTATTCATGAATCTATGCAACATTTTTATTGGGTATAGTTGGATATCAATCCTTAAGCTTTAGAAGAGATATATACGAATTGTCAACAGGAAAAATGGCAAAATCTTTGTTGATTGACAATTTTTTGTTTAATGTACCGGATATTTATTTACGCCATCGTGAATTAAGATTGTTTTCGGTGCTGAACTGCACTGTTAAGAGGATTACCGCTTGCACACAAAATGACTTGAATGAATTTTCTGATATCGACATTTTCCTCATCTCGGTGGATATATTGATGTTTCAACACCTTAATAAATATTATAGGTATAACTGTGTCACTTCACAGAGAAGCATGAGTAACATCCTTCCTGTTACAATTATACTATATTTATGCTTAATATTTTTTAACGCGAAAAATGGCAAACGCTTTATTGATAGACATTTTTTGTTGAATATACCGATTATTTACACCATCGTGAATTAAGATGCCATATTCACGAACAAAACTGTTAGGAGTATCACCTCTTGCCCAAAGAATAACTTTTTTTATTGTATGTCTTCCATACCTAGATGAATAAATTTAGAATTGAAATATTAAACAGTCTTTGTGGGTATAACTGAGCCACTTCACAGGACATTATTGTTCCTGTTGTAATTATATTATATTTGGACTTTTAATCATTTAATTTGTTTTCTTGATGTTTGATTTAATTGGGTTGACCCAGTAACAAATATAATTTTTTTAAATGTTACCAATTATTTTTAATCAAGCCTCTTGTACTCTCAAACGTTTTTTTATCATTAATCGAAACATTTTGTGAATGTTTGTTACGAAAAGCATTTCTTATAAAATTCTTCGTTCATATACGAAGTTGCCCATTATCATACCCAGCCCTTCGCCGCATCCAGGCCCAAGCACAAGGCAGTACATCTAATAACAGCTCTCGGAGCTCTGCATACATTATTTCTCCTTTATCTGATCCACCTTACAAGGGAAATGGTGGCCACTTCTTGGGCCGCGGTGTGAAGTACAAGACGTTTAAAAAATAACTTTCAAGTCTCTAATTATGTCTCGGGGGGGTATTTCGGAATAATTTGGTTTCATCACTTTTCTCTTGGTGTGGTTAACAAGTCAAATTATCCCTTAAAGAGAGAGATTTTAATCATAATTGTTGTTTTTATCTTTTACTTGATTACTACATGTATTACTACATCTGTCCATACCTCAAAAGTAGATTAAATGCAATTTTGGTCTTATCCCCTAACTAAACTGTCGTATACTCTCCAGAAACTTAAAAATCAACTTCATACATGTTGCTTACACCTGCGCTAATTTACACATTAGAGACCTGAAGACTACCATATGTAGGATAAAGAATTTATCGATTTGTTAGAGAAAAAAATCTCCTCAGAAAATTCGGTCTAAATTATGACTGATGTATAACGAAGAGCTTATGGGGAAAGTTATAAACATTACTTGACTGCGTCGGCATGCAAGATATTGATCCTGCAGGGAAAGCTTTTTTCGGCGATCCGATGGGGCATAAGAGAGTGGGGATACTAAAAGCCGAGATGGCTGGACGATGAAACAGAACTATCACACACTTTATACATAACCAATTGGAGAATGAACCCTCCTAAGCGAAATAGGTGACAGAGAATCCGACACTCAGCCAAGACCTATCCTGGGCTGTAGGGCTGATGATGAGATTTTTTTTCTACATGTATGCCCACTTTAGCAGTTTGTATTCTAGAGTCTAAATAAATCTCATATAGGCTGTCTATTTCTTCTAGACCATTTATTTTTAAAGTTCTTATATAAAAAGATGTTCTCAATTGTGTTGTAATAGACAGGACACAAACCTAAAGTACCTTAAAAACCACAATTCAACAAAATATATTTTAAAGTCAGGAGAAAAACTATCGAAGACTGCGATACGATGATAATGGATTCAATAATTTCCGAAGGGATCTCCATTCAACCTTAGATCCATACATCTTCGGACTGATTGGCTACTCCAATCTATTGTAGTTAGTGGCATCAACTGATAGTTTTGTAAGTACTAGCAATTTGCTGGGCTGTTTGAGCTCCAGGTCTTAATCCCCTTTATAAGTAAATTCATAGCGCAGTCAATTTTTTTTCCTCCTCCCGTGACATCGCACCCTTACCCCCCCTACTCCGTCGTCGATACTATTTATTCATACTCAGAAGTTCCTTTGGGCAGTTCTGTCTTCGTCACTAAGTGACATCGCGCTCATAATAAATAAAGAATATTTCAATATTTATCATACTGGGTAGGGAATTACGAGTATTTTATCTTCAGACATCAGAACAGAATTAAGATTAGTGAAATAATTAATACCGTGTATCTCTTCTTCCTTTATTATTTTCGATTGTTAATTAAACTTAAGTTTTTAAAAGTAGTAATCAAAATAAAAAAAGAACCTAAAATTGAATAACAAATTTTACGCCACGGTTTTTACGCTACCTCTAACATATGATATACTCGTACATATGTCCAAGAAGAAAACGTTATTTTATCTTTTCTTCAACAAATTTCTTCCCTCTATTATTTATATAGTTTCCATGCATTATACTCAGTACTTTTTTTTAATGACTGTAAGGTGCATTGTAGCATTGATGAAAATAAATACATAAGCGCAATGAAAGTATTAATGCACTATTTTTACATCTTTGGTCACATCACAATACTGATGCAGTTTTGTGTGTGTGTGCATGCGCGCACGCGTGCGCCCCTATTTATATTCGTTAGTGCGTGCCTATTTGTATAGTGTACATGGGTGTATGCGTGCATCATTATATATGTTTGCATGTGCTGGAAGTATGGATATTTGATTATACTCGTCAGCGCACAAGATGAGTTCGTGTATAACTTTGAATTGATTTTTTTTCTTATTTCTTACGTATGCATGTATGTATAAATACCCACTTGAACACGGATCCACCTAGTAAAGTGGACATAACATAGTTAATGCAAAATAAAATAATAAGCAATCAATTAAAAACAAAGTAATCATTTTATATTGATAAAAAATAGTACATTAATCCTAGTATAAAATATGATAGAATTCATATTGTATGTTGAATAAATAAACATTTTTTTAAATAAATACACTCTTTCTGAAATATCCTGCATTTAATATCATGTCTGCTTATGCACTGCGATAATACGAGTACGCATGCATGACCCTTTCTTTAGGAATTCGGTATGTTAAAACTCTATTGTATGGAATAAAAAATTCCACGAGCATTGTATTCAAATGTGAGGGAGAAATAGACTATACGTGCAAAACGGACCCAACCCTCATTTTATATTCATTTAAATATCACTCTTTCGCTGTATATAATACAAACTGTCGAGTTATTGCCATGTGGAAATCTTTTTCAACCAACAAGAAAAATGAACCTTAAGTGAAAACCAGTCAAGAACCCTTTTTAAGGTTAATTGGATTCCAAAGGTAAACGAACCCCTAACCCACTGCTTTGTAGAAAGCCTAAAAACTAAATTAATGGCGTGCGAGAAAGAGGTAGACCGATGAAATAATGAATGGATATGTTGTAGTTAGCGAAATTTCAACAGCGAAAAAGGTAAGAATGAGAAACAGGAAGGCATGCGTGCATGTCCCTCGAGTGAGGATGAGGCGAAGGTTGTGTAGGGACCTGATTTCTCTGCCTACCCCGAGAAAGAAATTTAATGACCTGATTATTTTATAAGCAATCAACGCAAATTACTCGTAGCACGATTTGTTCCACCACGTCCAAGTCATTTTGCAGTTATATAAGTCAATATAATACTATGAATTTAAAAAAAATACAATGTAAGGTTTGAAATGTTGCTGTAATCGAATATCTCGCTCGATAAGTGTTTTATTTAATATAATATAACTGATCCACTGACATACCTGCTGTGCAGTTAAGTCGACTGTCTAAAATGAGGATTTCTCAGATCTCGCATATTGCAGCGGGGAATAAGGTCAACGGTCCACTTAGAACAGAATTTGCAAAAAAAAAAAAAACAATTGTAATATCTTAAACTATGGTAGAACACAGTAATGTGTTAGTAAACATCTTGAAGTATGGAAGTGCAGTCTACATAGACAATAAGAAAGAGCAATAGCGGCAGAATAAATGTTTAAGAAACACGTTATTTGCGATGAATCATAACATTTGACAGATAGCGGGCATAAATTGGAAACAATGAGGAAACCTATATCCAATTCTGAATTAAAGAGGCTCATGATGATGATGAAACTGTAGTCAATAAAAACGGCTTAGGAAGAGAAGAAATAATAGTATCTATGTATATGTAAATATAGACATTTTCATTTAATAACATCAATTTGATACTAGATACAAAAGGCAGGAAATGACGAGTCACCTGCTGTGCAGTTATCCTTGAGTAATCCTTGAGGCACATTAACATGAAATAGTGTCTTCTTGAGTGGTTGCACCGGTTAATAACCATGTCTCTCATCTACATCCTTGTTTGTTTTACCGCTCTATTTACGTACCATTTATTTTTATTGAACAGGAATTTCATTCGGTAAAGAGAATGATTTGTTTCAATAACAATGTAAATATACTAACTACACCTAAAACCGAATGTTAAAAGCATCAGTACTTGCATATGGAATGACCTTGTTAAATAAATTTTCTAATTTCCACTTCTCGATGGATAAATTTAGGATTAAACTCCTTAACACACTTTGAAATAATATTAATAAAATAATAATTTAGGTAGCGCCGTTTAGGGAGCAGACTCTCCTCAAAGGCGCTCTGACTCGGTATTCGAACCCACTATTCATAATAGATTAAAAATATTACAAAAAAATAAATATGTCGAGTATAACGATAGGGGAAAAGTCTTGTGTGACCCAAAAATGCCTATAAAACTAAAAGGAAAGGTTTACCATACTATCGTTAGCCCAGCAATTATGTATGGCTCAGAATGCTGGACTACTCGTATGTATAGCTCCTACTCTAGGCAACTTGAAAGAGCAGAAATGCGAATGCTTAGGTGGTCGGCAGGAGTATCACTAAAATATAAAATTAAGAGCTCACGCATTCGTGGTAGCCTAGGGGTCACTGTCATAAATAGTAAGCGGGAAGAGCGACAGCTGGGATGGTACGGGCACATAAGACGAAGACCACCAGACCATTCTGTAAATCAGGCAATGTCTGTGGATCTTCCTCGACAGCCGTCCAGAGGAAGACCAAAGAACTCCTGGATGACTCAATGCTCCAAAATCCTGCAGAGAAACGGCCTAGATGAATACGACACCCAGAACCGAAGAACATACAGCCTGAGAACGAGAAGAGTCGACCCCAACAGCCTACCTAGGCGATGAGTTGGGACAGTGCCAGGAAAAAGAACGATAGGAAAGAAATGGCTGCGTTCATTAGGTTAGGTACTTCCCCGCCTCTGCATATGTTTAGATATACGAGTATATGTTTGGTAAGAAAACCGCAGAAAGCTTACCAAGGGAAAACGAACTATAAAGAAACCTTTTTAGATATTCCGATACGTGATAGTCACAGAGTTGGCTTTGCGTGGAGTGTAGTGGTCATATTTATCCGTGTTTTTTTTATAAAATTTCTCAAAAAGGATTTTCAAGGGATTTCTAAAGCTGCACACGCCACCCATTTCACTAACATTTTTAGGTAAACAAAACTAAAATGAAAACATGTATTCTAGTTTCTAGCATTATATATAAAGAATAAAATATAAGCCTTCCATCGTATAAGTGGTAAAGAACTAAGTTTAAGTATAAGCCTTCCATCGTTTAAATGGTAAATAATATAAGCCTTCCATCGTATAAGTGGTAAAGAACTAAGTTTAAATATAAGCCTTCCATCGTTTAAATGGTAAGTAATATAAGCCTTCCATCGTATAAGTGGTAAAGAACTAAGTTTAAATATAAGCCTTCCATCGTTTAAATGGTAAATAATATAAGCCTTCCATCGTATAAGTGGTAAAGAACTAAGTTTAAATATAAGCCTTCCATCGTTTAAATAGTAAATAATATAAGCCTTCCATCGTATAAGTGGTAAAGAACTAAGTTTAAATATAAGCCTTCCATCGTTTACATGGTAAATAATATAAGCCTTCCATCGTATAAGTGGTAAAGAACTAAGTTTAAATATAAGCCTTCCATCGTTTAAATGGTAAATAATATAAGCCTTCCATCGTATAAGTGGTAAAGAACTAAGTTTAAATATAAGCCTTCCATCGTACATAAGCGGTAACGAACTAAGTTTAAAAGAAATATTGAATATTTAATTAAACGAAACAAAATCGACTAAGTTGAAATATTATCCAAGAAAGCAAACATTAACCAAAAATATAGATTATCAATTATTTTACTATTGCGCAACAATAACATAACTTTGTAATTTGTTTTATCAAACACTGTTTATTCTACTTTTTGTAACGGTATAGCCCTACCGGTTTCAAGGTTTTCACCTCATCATCAGGGGAGCACAAAAACTGGTAGGGTTATACCGTTACAAAAAGTGGAATAAACAGTGATTGATACAAACAAATTACAATGTCTTTAAACCTCCACAATGTTAATGCCTTAACTATAAACAAGAACATAACTGTTGCAATAACAAAATATACAAATTAAAATGACAAATACATTATTATCTACTAGAACCAATCAAGATATAAACTTTACATATGATGTAACATAATATTGTACACAGCTTCAGGAATACCCAAGAATTGAAAAAATCTAGGAGATAAATTAACATACGTCTGGCAGTTACAACTGGCTCAGTTATACGTTTGAGCGTATAACTAAGTAACTTTATAGGAAAGCTTGGGTAACAGTATTCCTGTTGTTATGCTATACTTAAATTTAATAATTTTAAAAAATCTTGACGTTTGGTGGGATTGGATTAAACCTGTATCAAATGTAAATTAAATAAATAAAAATATGTAACTATCACGTATCTGAAGATCTACAAATGTTTGTTTGTAGTTAATCTTCCCTTGGTAAGTTTTCTACGGTTGTCTTACCAAATATGTTTTTTTCTAAACATGTACAGGTGTGGGGTAGTTACGAATTTAATAGCCACAGTCGCAACATTTCTATCCTTACACTAAACTTGTATATTTATTTTTGTAACAGTTTTAATCTGTCAACAATAGCAGGTTTGTATCCCGAGTTGCCTTTAAGTAAGTTGGTGTAAGCCCTTGAAGAGAATCTGATCTGTAATCGGCACTGTATAAATGGTCCTCTTACTATTATTAAAGGAAAGCAGAGAGTGTGAAAATGTGTTGATAACCACTCTAATAAAAAATAATTAAGAAGTTTTGGAATATAATTTTTAATATATGACTATAGATGAATGGAGAATAAAGTACGAGTAGATGCGACATCTTTAACGGGCGTGAGATTTTATATACCTGAGTCAAGATTATACAGGATACTCATAGACAACATGGTCATTGGTTTCCTCTCACACGTACATATATGGTAAATTTCTTAAATTGAAACGTTTAAGCTACGTTGAAAATAATGAATTATCCATGAATGCATTTAATTTCTTCTATTCAAGTTATTAAGATATTTTGAAACAGGTTTGAGATTGAATAATTACCTTTGTTGCACTTATTTAAATGCTAAATGAACATACATACATTCATACCATCACGCCGTTTTCCTGATGGGGTAGGCAGAGAGGATAGAGCGTCAAATTTTCTTATCACGGCAAAAAAATCTACCCCACATCCATACATCTTCTCATACAGCTTATTCTCATTATCTTACTCTTCATCTAGCCTTCTTTAAAATTTTCATTTACTTGGTCTAATAATACTTTTTTTGGTCGTCCACTACTCCAACTTCCACTTATGCTTGCATTATAAATTTTTCAATCAGTCTTTCGTCACCCATCTGTTCAGCAAATGTACACAATAGTAACGTCTTAATTTTGACCCTACTTCACACATCAGCTTTTAGCTCACATCCATATCATCCCGCCATGCCTTTTGTGGGGTACAAAAAAGAACAGAGCGCCAAACTGTCTTATCCCGACACGTTATTTGCCTTTTCCACATTCATACATCTCATACAGCTTATTCTGATACTATTTATCTAGCCTTCTTTCAAATTTTCTTTACCTTAGTTCAACCATAGTTTTTTCGGTCGTCCACTACTCCGACTTCATTTTATGCTTGCATTATAAATTTGTTTAGTCAGTATTTCGTTATACATCCGTTCAGCATGTCTAAATATCCGTTCAGCATATCTAAACATCCGTTCATCATGTCTAATCATCCGTTGAGCATGTCTAAACTACTTCAACGTCACCTTTTTTACTCTGTTCAACACTTACGTTTTAGCTCACATTACATACATATCATCTCGCCGTGTCCGTTGTGGGGTAAGGAGAGAGAATATATATTCAAACTTTTTCTATCTAAGCACACAACTTTCGCCTCTTTCATATCCATACAACTTATCATGCACCATATTCTGTTATTCATACTTCTCACTTAATCTTCTTTAAAAATCTGGTACACTCAATCTAGACACGTTTTCCTCGGTCTACATTTTTCACTTCTAACTTGTATACTTGCTTAATAATTTATTATTTTCATATGTCCAATCAATCTTAACGTTTGTTTCTTCATTTTACTTAAAACATCCATTTTATCCATGCATTTATTTCTGATGTCTTTATATTTTTTTCTTAGTGAACAAAACTCCACAGTTTTACTTTCATCCTTATTCTGTCCAGGCCAAATTTCCCATCCATACTTCATACGTCGATTATTTTTTAATTTATTAAAATATTGGTAATGATAAATCAATATTTATAACCAAATGGCCATCTTCCCATCCAGCTGGATTTATTTTGTTTTTAATCAATATCATTGAATATTAAGGAGGCGTGTTTATTATTATTGATGGGCAAACACTCGGGTCCGAAGCGGGTCCAGACAGGTAGGCCCAAGCATTACAACTGCACGCCCATTGCGGTGCATTAGGTTCTAATGATTAAACTTTATGAAGCTATTACCAGCTTATTTATGAAGCAATTACTAACGTTATATTTGATACAGCCGATTACTGGACATACCTGTACCGTATGTTAAAATTTAAACACAGTTAAGTGAAAACCGGAAAATAAATTCGGTGTGTAGTTTAGAGTGTGTCTCGTGTCAAGCTGGAGAATTTACAGGTAACCTACAATTAACTGAATAATCAGTTAAATGTTGAAGAATTTACAATTTATTTGTGATGTGCCTAGATGCCACCTTAAGGTTCATTTTAATTTCGTCGTATATATACACATATACACACTAACACACACACGCACCCACGTACACGCACGCACGCACGTACGCACACGACAAAACTGACGATGGTTGGTAAAACGCCTGTCTTTTAGCCCAGAGGTTAAGAATTCGATTACTGTTGGAACCCAATTTATTTTTAAATGGATTTTAAACTGGTTTTTACTTTACACCTAACATTTTTCTGGTTGGTTATAAGAAATTGCCACATGTTAATTTACCCACCAGCTCGAATAATAAAGGGTTGTACAAAATACATAGAAATTATCAAGCCGTAAATCCCTAGCAAAGTAGGTAGATAAACAGATCACCACACTTTTCTATCAAGACTAATCAACCATTTCTATCCAAATTTAGATCGCGTCCTTTATATTCATGTATTTCGATGTGCACTTCTATTATTATTGTTTCTCACTACACTTTCTTTAAAAAAATTCGTCCATTTGATCCAGACAAGTTTTCTTCACTACTGATAATAATAAACCCACCAGGTTGTATTGTGTACAACATATATACTTTTATAGTACACAATACAACCTGGTGGGCTTATTCTAATGTGGAAATCTCTTCGTACCAACTAGGAAATTTTTCAAGTGACATTAAGTGAAAATTAGACTACAATAAAAAATAGAATTGCAACAGGAAGCTAATTCGTAATCCACATGTTGGAATACAGGCGTCTCACCAACTAGTTCAAGGAGCTCTTGGACATTTATATTAGTTTACTCATTACTTCAATAATCATTTTTTCCATATGCCCAAACCATCACAACTCCCTTTTCTTCAACTTGCTTACAATTTCCACAACCAATCATTTATTTCTAAATTCCTCATTTGTCATTATATCATTTAATGACACTCCATGAATTTTCCTTAAACATTAGTAAGTTTGCTAGACACTCTACATTAGTAAGATTGCTAGACACTCTACATTAGTAAGTTTGCTAGACACTCTACATTAGTAAGTTTGCTAGACACTCTACATTAGTAAGTTTGCTAGACACTCTACATTAGTAAGTTTGCTAGACACTCTACATTAGTAAGTTTGCTAGACACTCTACATTAGTAAGTTTGCTAGACACTCTACATTAGTAAGTTTGCTAGACACTCTACATTAGTAAGTTTGCTAGACACTCTACATTAGTAAGTTTGCTAGACACTCTACATTAGTAAGTTTGCTAGACACTCAACAACTCAATTCTTATTTTATCCGTCTTCTGTCAAGACCAAGTTTCACTGCCATACATTATGGTTGATGAAACTGTTGTCTCGTATTATTGATAGTGTAAGATAATGGGTTTGTGAGGGATAGTTTTTGCTAGCCTTAAAAGAGGTATCGTTTCTGGTTAAGCAGTCTCAGATTCCAAATACTGTCCATGCTAATTTATTTTTAATTATTAATGAATTAAAAAAACAATAAAGTTTAAACAAATATATAAATAACTTCTGGTATGGCCCCGCATTAAGTATGTTTAAAAAACACGTTTTTTTATGAAGACCATAACTATTAAAAGTGTTT